>QOVD01000757.1:61783-76593 GCA_003521225.1 Tuber microsphaerosporum
ACATTACCCCCCTCCCCGCCGCCCATGAACTCAAAATCCGAGTCAAGCCCTCCATCACCTTTCTTGTTCTCTTTCTCCCTGCTCTCAGCAACAAGCCTCTTACGCTTCTTTCCGCGCTTAGAAACTTCATCAGCCTCAGGCGTAGTGGGTTTATCCCTACCAATAGAGTCCACGTCGGAATCGTCAGAGTCCAGGTCTGGAACGTCCGAGTCCGAGTCGGAGATCGTCATTACGAAGTCGTCCATTGCCGGGTATTTCTTTGCTAAGGAATTCTTTTTTGCACCCGCGGCGGCTCCGATGGGGCTCGGCGTGTCTTTCGGCAGCTTTGAGCGAGGCATTGTGGGGTGATTGGGTTGTTGGACTGTATATTATAGGTGGTGGTGGGGGGATTTGCGAGAGTTTAACCTCTTTTTTTTTTGCGGATCGTTAAATTTAGGCTGGATGAGGCTCAATCGAAAGGGGTGACGGGCGCCCAAGGCAGGGTAACCCCAGCCCTCCCCATCACTCCCCATCACTCGCCCTCGCCGCAGCTATTCACTAAGGGAGAAGATTTTATAACCCCTCCGGCACACCCGCAAAAAAAAAAACTGCCAGAGTGAGGAAAGAAACGGCTGGCCAAAAATTGACCGGAAAAAGAAAAAAAGAAAAAGAAGATACCAACAGCACGTCTAGATCGTGTGTCCTCTGGGCTCTAAGGTGGGAATGATTCACACGGGAGCTTAGCTTGGGTTTGGCGCACGCTGAATGGCATGGCAAGCGTCCGCGATACCCCTACACCACTTAACTGGTTGGTGATTTACTAGTCTATCAACTTGAACAGCTCTTTCGGTTGGATAGGCTACCCCAGTGTAATGGAAGGGAATAAGTCAATGGACAAATGATATTGCATGAGAGCGATTGCGAAGGTTTAGTGTGTGGATGTTAAGGCTTGTGAGACTCAAAGGAGGGTAAATGTGTTGGAAGCTGGTATCTGCAATTGTTTCGAGTCATTTCCACCTAAGTTAGCCTTGAAAATCGGGGGCACGTACAGTATTCAGTTTCTCAAAGACTATCATGCCTCACCAAGTTTGACTGACTGCCATACCGCAAAACACCAAGATTAGTGCACCGTGCTCGAGTGCAACCTTCATAAAAGAATTAGCTTTACTAACTTATATTCCAACGCCCACTTTCACAATCGCTCACTCGATATACGAAATTAGGAAAGAGAGAATAAAGGCATTTATATAGTCGTCCCATCCAATCTCAGGAGTGAAAAAGAACGGACGGCCGAAACAATAGACAATCACTAATCTTAGTCAGAGCCCTCATCCACCGTACTGGAAAGCTGTGCATTATAGAATCACAGATGGACAAACATTGGAAAGTAACTTCCCTCCAAAAAATGTGCATTCCATACGGTAGTAAGTTACACCCCTTCAGTGCGATCTTTCTCGACAAACACCGCTCCTTGGAATAGTCCGGGCGTTTCGATCGTAAGCCGCCTACGGCGCTCTATCTAGGACAAGACTACTCGGTCAGTAACTCCAAAAGGAAGAAAGAAAACCTCCAACCGTCAAACGCCCGTACCTAAGCAGAAACAGCGCATAGGCGTTTCTGTAACAAATGAAAAAAATGTCCTCGGGAGCTACCTCTAGGTTAGGGATATGATAAATCCTAATGTTCTTGAATTAGTCAAGGAGGAAGAAAGAGACAGGGAGAAGCCAGGGCACTCTTATATAGTCACCAGATAGCCCAGCACCGATAGGGGTTGTCTCCACAAAGCTCGGATTGTATCATACGCAACGCAACACAAAGGACTAGTTCAGTGACCCACATGCTCGAGAGTCTGTATAGTATTCAGCATCTACAGTTGCTTGTTTCTTCTAAACTAAAGAAGGCAAAAGAATTTTTTTTGACTTTTCTGCTACCCCGCCGATCGCGAACCTCACCCCTAAGGTGAGGTCCAGAGTCGGATTCTCCCACCTCGTAGCAGTGCTGATTTGCCCTAAGGTCTTCAGTCTCCCAGTTCCCATAGGTGAGGTATCCTTCGTTCTCCTACCCTACGTGATGGATCGTTCAATAATAACCCATGATGATGAGGGGAATTGAACTCCTGGGCTCCCGCTAACTGCACAGGAGGTTAATTAGTTCATGCATATTAACCACTGCGCCAGCTGGGTATTTCACATAACGTTACCATAAGAACTAATACTTATCCTGCTAGCATGTAGATTTAGTTTGTTTTCACCCGGAATTAAATGTTATAATATTATTATTATTATTAAAGATTGAAGGCATTACATCCTCGAGAGAAGAGAAACCACGAACACCAACCTCTAATACCCTTCGTGTGGAATAATCATAGCCAGGGTGTCGGTGGTGAGAAGGGGCAGGTTTGACTGTGAGCAATACAGGATTTGGAGAGGACTACAGAGTACAGATGCACGGCGGAAGGTCGTCAGACACCCATTCACCGGTAGGCGTATAACAGAAGAGCACCATAATGCAATATTCACGACTCATGATAATCTCACCTAGGCATTGTGTCCGACTTTTAAGCCAAGTATCACAAATTAAGAAACTCATCACTATATCAATAATTTTTGTGAACCGAGGGAAATAGGAGACAAAAGTATACAGGTATGAATGGTAGAAGTAGCTTGCTTGACTCCCTAGGAAGTTAAACAGCCACCTTAAATACACACTACCGTTTGGGGAGTATTCGTAACTACACTAGCCCGTTCATTTAGTTGTAGCTATTGTTCTACTTAGCACCAACAAACTAAGCCACCCACAGCTACATAAAGGGGCCAGTGTTGTATGAAGACTTTTCAAAACATGGTGTGCATGGGGGCTCACTTGCATATGTTATATGATGCCACAGAATATAGACATTCCTTTCATGCAGCTTGTGGTAGGCCGGACCACGGCATGCAATAGTAACAGCTCCAGTGTACGAGTAACGCACTATGACCATCTCCCACCTATTAACCGGTGAGTAGATGAAATATGGAGTCTTAAGGAGTCGGAGAAGAGCATGAACCTACTATCCAGCGTAAGCCCGGGGCCCAAACTCATTTCCCCGGAGTTTAGATCGAGAAAGACAATAAGGGCAGCTTGGGAAAACCCATAATAATGCCTGGTCGTGTATCCAGTCGCAAAGCAATCCAAAACCCCAACAGTGGCTGAAAAGATTGTGACAAATTAAGAGCAACATGTTGTTGCCCACTTACAAGTAGCAAATAAAAAACAAACTGAAACTTTGATGCAACACTCAACTCGATGTCGCACAATACCAACATCCGTATCATTGACCCCACTAAGTTACCCCACCTCACTAGCTACCAGCCGCAAGCGCTCCTCAACATCACCTAACTATTATACTATCTACACTTCCTTAAGGAATTTGTTACACCCTACCTATCATAGCAATCCACAAACCGAACCTTCTCGCAAATCTCGTCTTGGCTCTATTTAAATATGCGTTCACTGCATCGCCTGTCATATTTCGAGTCGTACAGTGCCAAAAAAGACCCGTCATACCGCAATTGCCTTGCGTTCTCCTTGAGGAATGAGCGCAGAGACCATATCCAATTGATATTAAGCGGTGCCCGACTGTAAGCGGAGATAACACATCACAAGCAAGGCATCACCGGTTGGTAGCGCAGATCATTGTAAACCAGGGGATAACCGTTACTGCAAGTACTAGCTCAGGGAATCGAGTGACTTTCTGTGAGGAATAGTGAATTTGAAGAAATTACTCCTCCGTTATGATTACAAATTTTATACTTTATCCCAAAGGAGCAATCGTACAGATATATATCATAGTAATGAACACAGCCTTTGTCCTAGAAGGCATCAAGCAAAAAGATATCAAGCGGAAACAACTTAAAATGGGCATGCATGTCCTGCGCTCCTAGCCCAATGCTAATAGCAGAAAATCATCGCTCAAGACCAAAAGCTCTCGGGAGACTGATAATGGGAACACGATTTCCATCGCACTTGGCCGGTATCAAGATACAGAGCTTCCCGGTTGAGAGCTCCGAGTCGTGCGATACCAGTGGCTTGGGCTGCTGTGGTATAGATTTGTAGGAAGGGTAGAAGTGCTACTTGGGTGGCTCCAACGACTCTCCGGTGTCAAAGCAGCCGGCGTGTGATTCCCCCCTCCGGGCCCATTCCAATAGTGGTGTCCACCTCCACTACGATCAGGTCTCTTTCCCCTACTAGCATAGCTTAGGGTACTCGGTGGAGTTGGATAATAACTTTGAGGTCCATTGCGAGCTTTCCACTCCCTCAGGCTAATACAGCGCTCAACAAGTCCCGGCGCTATCGCCTAGGATCCGTCAGTATCCACCATCTAATAAAAACTCAAAACACATACCATGCCATCCGCAGTATAAGTCAGCTCAGGCGTATCCTCTTCATCCTTGATACAATCCTCCGGAGGCTCCAAACCATATCTCTGATAATCCCCAGAGCGTCCAAGAAAAGTACCAGGATTGCCAGCCATAACGCTCTCGCTCCAGACAGAACCTGCGTACATGTCATGAAACAATGCAGGGTCAAGCGTCCCCATCTCGCCTACATCAGAGAAATCGACAATCGGGCCTGGGTCAAGGGAGGTGATATTAACTCCCTTGCGAAGGGGTTTGGCAACCCCCATTTCAATAGGTTCGACGGTAACTGGTTCGGTCTTGGTGCCTTCAACTTTTTTGACATGCTCGACTTGGTGGCCGGAGATCTCTGGACTAGTGCAGCTACTCTCACCACCATCACTACTGCTACCATCTCTTGTAAAATCACCACTAAACCCAGAAAAGGTTGCACTTCCAGGTTCTTCCTCCGCGTCCCCTTCATCTCCACTGCCCGCAACATGAGTAGTCAAGTTACCCCATCCAGCAGCGTCAGAGTTTTTAGTGATTATCTTGATCCCACAGTTGGGCCCGGCTGTCTGTGCCGTAGCATTGACGATAGACCTCTCAACAATATCCGCTATAGAACTCTCTGCTGGAATTTTCACGTTCACAGGGTGGGCATCAATGGATTCTTGGCTTTGCTCACCCTCAATCTTTCGAAACTTGCAAATAACGCCTTTGGCTTCCTCCACCTTGCCATTACCCTCCTCAGCGGGTGTATCCGCAAGCGTAGTGCCAAGCGAGTCCCCACTTTTGACAACGATAGTAGGTGTAGTGATTACCAAAGATGGTGGGGATTCATTGATGTCATTAGGGCTCGGCTTTATAACAGGGGGCATAGGAAGAGCTGGTGGAAGAGGACCGGTGCCATGCTTATCAGATTTGATAGATTTCAGCCAGTCGTCAACATCAGGATTTTTTATAGGATAAGATCCGCGCCGTCTGCAGAAACGGCCGTTGCCGAAACACATTTTAACGACAGTAAAGTGGTTGGGTGTGGAGAAGAGTGAGAAAAAGGGAGGTTTGTGATTTAAAGAAAGAAGGGTGGTAAATAATAGTAGTGTAAAATGAGGGGAGGGAAAAGGGGGAGAAAGAAGGGAGAGGCAAGGGCTTTATTTTATAACATAGGATGATGTGACGTAAACCAAGGTGCCGCGTATTATGTCTGACGAAAAAAAATAAAAATAAATAAGAATTGTTCGTCATCATGTACATTGGGACTGCTTAGAGATCTTGTCTGATTCTGTATGTTCTCGATGGATATTGGTGACGTGTTCTGGCTCTGGTGTATTCGTCGCCTGCTGTTTTTAGTGAATCGTTTCCATTCAAAAAAAGGAGCTTACTTACCCATATCCGATCAACGCATAGCTCAAAAGGCCCAGGAATTCGATCAATCAATCCAATCCCAACAGTCTTAACCTTCTGCCTCATCATCTCGTTCTGAGGCTCGATAACCTGTCCAAAGTTTGTCCTTACAAACTCTGAGAAAGGAATCTACGTATTCATCAGCTCTGAGCTCCAATATACGGGGAGTAGTAAGAAACTAGCAGCCTCACATGGATTGTCTCCCATTCCCCAACCCTCTTAGCAAACAATCTATGCTGATGAATATCTGTCTCAACAATAGAATCGGTCTGTATATTGACGAAATACTTGCTTCCATCGCTCTTTACCCTCAGCGCCAAATAAGTATAAGGATCGCAATCCCAATTCTGCCGCCCAAAGAGCGTCCTCCCTCTCTCCCGCGTTCTCCAAGCGGCATACCCAGACCGTTGAATTTTCGGCCGCTCAACGGGCAACTCAATGGATATATTTCCATGGAATCTCCCATAGTATTGGCTCTCGGATGGATGGCCCTGTGGACATGGTGAAAGATCCATGTGAACTTTACTGAAACCTCCGGTGTCTGCATCGGAAAAGACTTTGATGTTTTTGAGAGAATCTAGATGGCGGAACGAGTGAACTTCCATGTCGGCAAAGTCACCGGTTATACCTTCGCCTTTGAAGACTACAATTGGTATGTTAGGAATTGTAAATGATGGGATGGAGGGGGTTGCAATGAAGCTACCGCTGAAAGTATTGCGCTTCATCTCATCTATACTTCGCTGGAGGAAGCCACCGCGAAGAAGACGCAGTGCTGGCCGCATCGTGATTTATTGGTTTCGCCTAATGTTCGCTTGTTTGTGAAGCTCTGTGTGGCAGTCTTGAGTAGATAGAAGTTAAGATTGAGGTTGAGTTGAGGCTCCGTTTTCCGACGTCACCGTTTCGCTTAAAATGAATCTTGTGAGATGATGTGAATTTTAATATTATAGGATCTTGCATGTGCTTATCACAAGACACATGATCGATTAGATGCACCATCACACTGGACCGATTATCTGGCTGTTGCTTCTCGCGACTGGTTATGGGCAAAAAAAATATTATTCATGCACGGCTAACGACTCTACTTCAATGATTGGACCTTGATTGATGTCACACATCTTATTTGCTTTTTTATTTTTACCCTAAGCTACTATTAACGTGCGACTTTTCGCACACTCACAAACTCTCAAACCTCCTTCCACTCTCTGCCAGTAAGTAGCTCATAAACTTCGTGGTATTTAACGCCCGTTTCAATAATAATTTTGTCAGGCATCACAACACCTGGTCTCCCCTTCAGTAGATACTTGGTCAACCAGTCTCTGAGGACTTGCTTGTCGTAGGAGCCCTGACTTCTTCCAGCCTGGTAAGTGGAGGCAAGCCAAAACCGAGACGAATCTATCCCACAATTAGTGCATGAACAATTAACGGAGCTGGATTCTGAGAAACTAACCCGGGGTTAGAACTTCATCAACAAGAACAACGTTTTTGTCCTCATCAAGACCAAATTCAAACTTCGTATCGGCAATAATGATGCCTCTCTCGGCAGCGTAGTCACGGGCCTTGGTATACAAAGCAAGAGAGAATTCCTCAATTTTTTTTGCGTACTCGTGGCCAACAAGTTGAGCAACCTTATCAGGATGGATATTCTCGTCTAAAGGTAGTGTCAAGTCAGTAATTGTTGTGCTTGTGTTTGTTTTAATTTCGGTAAATAAGATAGAAGGAAGCTACCGTGTTGACCCTGGGCAGCCTTGGTGCTTGGGGTGAACAATGGCTTCTCAAAAGCCTGACACTCCACCATCCCTTCAGGAACCTGAATTCCATGAACAGTCCCAGACTTCTGATACTCAGCCCAGGCGCTGCCAGTAAGGTATCCCCTAACAATAGCTTCAACCGGAAGGACCTTGAGCTTCCTAACGACCATGGAGCGGCCCTTAAGTTGGGCAGAGTACTTCTGAAGTTCCTCCGGGAGAGAGTCCATGCTGGAAGAAACAAAGTGGTTCGGGCCAACGTCCTTGAGAACAGTAGTAAACCAGAACTCAGAAAGGGCAGTAAGAAGTTTGCCCTTATTCGGGATTCCCTATTAAATGTTAATTGATTTATCTAGGAAGAAAGAGAGAGAGGGAAAAGAGATAATTAAAAGAAGCAAACATTTTTCAAAATAACATCGAAGGCGGAAATACGATCCGTTGCAACAAATAGGAGGGTGTCGGAGGATAGAGTGTAGACATCTCTAACTTTCCCTTGGGAAAGAAGAGGGAGTGTGCCTCTAAGATCAGTGCAGGTAAGCGACCCCCAGGTTGGTTGATTGTAGACCATGTTGATGCGTTGTGATTTTCGTTTGTTGGTTGAGAGGAAAGGGAGGGAGAAAATGAGGGAGGGAGGGAGGAAGGAAGGAAGGAAGGAAGGAAGGAATGGGGAAAGGGAGCAAGGGAGGAGGAAGGGATGAATGGAGGTTAAGGTGGGGGAGGGGCAGCGTGCAGGCAGGAGGCTCAAAATAAACGTTAGGGTTAGGGATCGGCATGATGCACCCACCTGTCACAAGGGTCTCCCCGGACAGGCATTCCCACAAGTCAAAGAGGCAGTGACTCAAAGACCACTTAGCCACTATAGTGGCTTGCCCAAGTAATGGCCGAGATGCAGCTGCAGTCTGCCTTCATATAGTACAGGTATGATAGCTCATGCTTGAATTTACAAAAATAATGATATTATGACACAATAATAAAAGGCAGATTAGAGAGTTAAATTAGGAGACACCATCTTGCAACCAATATTTCCCAGCTATGTAGCTTGTCAGGAGCAGTAACTCAATTAACCCTTTCTGAACTATGATATAAACTATGCCCACCTTATATACAAAAATTATAGACCAACGTATGGAGTATCAACAGTTTAGAAGCCCAGAACCAACTAGCTTACCGTAGAAACTCCAATAATTGGCCCATGTGCTATGTTGCTGGAGCTGTCTCCTCTGGCAAGGTGTGGTGTTTTTTTAATTTTAATTTTGTCTCTCAGAGGGGCTAAACAGCTCACCTTTTACCGTATTCCCCCCCCCCCCTTTGTTGGGAATGTTCGACGGCATAGCTCATGGGCCCATTATTAGGGTTTCTGCGGTAGGCTCAAGAAATAATCATTTCAACAATTCAGTCTTCCGAGTGATTATCTATGAATCGCAGGGCTGCTCCTAGCATTGACTCAAAGATTATCAATGTCATCCTACCCACAATTGTCACAATCAGGCTTGCCCAGGTTTTTGTAAGAAATCACGAAGGAAAATATCCCATTTATTTGAATAGCGTACAACTATTTCTATCCACACTAGCTTAGTCCTTCTTCAGGTCTATAACCTCCTCAGAGACGCCGTCCTTGGTGACCGTAATAATCTGCAGCCCATCTCCAACTTCGATATGACGCTCAGTAGCAGAAGTGAAAGCATCCTTCACTAGTTTCGCAACCGTAATAGGATCAAGAGGTACTACCGGTCTCTCCTCCTGGCCCTTCGACGAAGGGACAAACTGGTTTTTGAATTCGACCTAGTTTCTTTAGTCAATATCATTTGATAAATTCGGGATAGGACTGGCGCACCTGGTTATCGAGAAAAGGAACAATCAACGATGATGCAGAGCCAGCGGACGCCCGGCTCTCCCCTTCTTTGGAATACGAGCCAACTGAATCATAGGAATATAGGCGAGCCTTTCCGTCCTTATCTAGGCCAGCAAGAACGCAACTTGCATATTTTGGAAAGAAGCGGTTGCCGTAGAGAACATTGGAAAGGTACTGCGCAGCAGCAGAGACGCTCATGTTTTTCAAGTTGTGGTTGAATTTGAAGTCCTGTTCTTGATAAGCTTTATCATCCCAAGTTCAAAAGGAGTGTAGCAAACATTAACAGCCCTCATCATAGTCTCAGCAACGTCTTTAGAATCGGCCCCGAATCCGACGGTTGCTAGCACAAGGCTGTTATCATCCCCGAGTCGGTACACCTTCTTCTCAGTTCGAGAATTGATGTTGTAGCCGGATGTGTGCCTGGTATCCCCCGCTAGTACGACAAAATCCTCACCGGTAATCCCTATGACGGTTCCACCATTGTCTTCATAGCTGCGAGATAGTCAACTTGATGGAATCATGGATCAATGGAGAGGGAGCCCTACGGGTTAAATCTGTGCTGGGTGTATCCTCCAGAAGCTTTAGAAGCTGGTGTGTGGAAGGAATAGGACTGGTCGTAGCCGAGCGGTTGCATAGAAGGTAAAGACATGTTTGTACGGGTATCTCTATCGATTCGGCGCTCGGAGGCAGATGAAAATGATGGAATGGTAGCTTTGTCGGAGGGGTTGAACGGTTGTCCAGGTAGCCCCCACTGAGAAGCCGGGTAACGAAGTCCAACATTTCCATCAGCATGGATCTCTTGGCATGCAGTGTGTGGAAACTCCCTTGGATCTTAAGCACTGTATCAACCAACTTGATTTTCCATTCACCATGGCCCTGGTCGAATATGGCAGCGGCAGCGAAAGTGACCAGGAAGAAATTCAACCTGAACCACAGCCAGAAGTCGCTGCCAGCACCGCACCCTTACAAATCAGAAAGGTAAGTTAAGTCAAGCAACTTCGGCCCAGAGAAATGTTAAACTGACACGCGCCCAGGCGCGCCCAACTCCCGGTTCACCATTGAGTCCCAAACCGGATGAAGCTTCAAAAAGTCTTTCTTCTTCTACCCTAAAAAGAAAAGCTAGCGTCCCTTCTACTCACATCACCAGTCATCCAGAAATTACCTCTGTGCCAGCCAAGAGGGTAGCGCCTGAGCCGCAAATCCGGGAACCTGAACCGACAGATGACATCGGACCCATTCAGGGTCCCGCACGACCACCTCAGTCCCCATCTTCCGCTCCACAGACCCCTGGACCCGAGCCACTATCACCTTACTCCCTTAACCGCGCAACAATCCGATCTTTAACCCTGCCGACATCAATACCAGAGATACCACCTTCACCGCCTGGCGAGGAACACCCCGATGTTAGCTCCAAATTCGGGCGCTTCCGAGAACTCAAGAAGCAAGGGATCCATTTCAACGAGCAGCTCTCACGGTCATCTACCCTACAGAACCCGAATCTATTCGAGAAGCTCACAGAATTTGTTGGGGTCACAGGCGGCGATCAGTATACGAGCTGTCTTCCAAAAGAGCTCTGGGATCCATTTGGCTTCCCTGAAGAGGCTTTTGCAGACAGGCTTGCGAAAACTCAGATCGAAGTACTTGAAAAAAGACAAGCAGAGGAAAGGAGCCGCATTGAGTTCGTGGGATCTACGGCCATATCTACCCCCCCGGTGCCATCATCAAGGGATAGAAGGGCTGGGAACGCCGGAGGCCGAAGCGCAGCAGAAAGAGTTATGGCAGGGCTGGATCGAGGGAGGGATGGGGAGCGCGATACTGGACCCAGGAGAAAGGAGTCTAGTGGGAGGTGGGACGAGAGACCGAAAGAGCGAAAAAGAGAAGGTGACGGGGTAAAGAAGCGGTCACGTTCGAGTTCAAGGGAGCGGTCTGTTGGCAGAGGCAGGCACCGGGATTACGATAGGGCGTAATTGGTCATTTGTATAACACTTAAACTTACCATTAGTCCCACGTTTGACAATTAGAGATACCCAGTTATCGCTTTTCTTTGTAATTCGAGTGATATATCGTGAGCACAGCGGTTGTCGGCCACTATACGATACTTCACGACCGCGACGGCGGCCGACCCAAGATGGAACAGGAGGGAGATGTCGAACCAGTGCGTCTGTGTTCTCGCGAGCTAACTCGAAGATTTGCCCGGAGGTGAATTCGAGTTCCCAAATTTTGGGCCAACCGAGACCAGAACTCGCAAGGGCAGGCTTGTATGCACAGTACTTGTCCCAGGCAAGCAAGTATCCGGAAACAGGAGTTCGCAAAATATATGGCAGAAAATCCGTGCATATCACAAGCTCACCACCCCTATTTCTGGATACCTCTTGCCTGGGACAAGTACTATACATCCACAAAACCCCTTCCCCAAAGGTGGTCTTGCCATTGACTTCATCGAATTTTTATCAAAACTCCCAATGAGAAAATGCATATTTCCACAACCATAATGCAATTCTGCTACTCCTCTTCATCCCATAAGCTACTGAGTCGAAGTAGCTCAAGGGAATCGGGTGACCCGTGGCTCCCAAGAGCGAAGTTCCTGTCCCATCTCCCGCACGCTCAGCTGTTTGCCCAAACCACTCCCCCTCCTCCTCTCCTTACAAACCAGTTACAGGGTAAGTTGATATGTGGATAGTTGTCTAGAGAGTTACTTTCGTGGGTGCATCCACCAAAGGGTTTCCGAATATCCTGATCCAATAGTGCTCCGATATCCACCCGCTGGGATCAAGATGGAATGTCATACCGGTACATTCTCCAACACCGACACTGCTCCTCTCGGCATCCCAACAGAAATCGACATCCTAGTAGCAGATCTGCGACTTTATTTATCCTGGGCTATGCACCACTTGCTCCTCACACCCTCATAGCCGAAATGGACGGGTGTCTAAAGGACTGAAAAAGGCTACCGAAGTAATCAACGATGAAGGTCCGATCTCTTCGCCAGACAGAAGCACAAAGCACCAGAAAAAGTGGGTCTCCTTAGTGGCTCATGAGCAAAATTCAAGAGTAGAACCAACCTGAGCTTGGGGTTGCGGCGACCGTTTCTCCGAACTATAATGCTCGGATCGCCATCGATATGGGAGGAGATTACAAACGGTGTGTGGCGTATGCACTTGTGTTGGGCGCTTTTGGTAGATACCCTGCTAGGTTCGACCTGGTTCCTACCGGTAGAGCTTTGCTCCTAGGCATTACTGTCTGGAGTGAGGGAAAACGCTATTCTTTCCATTCTATTTTGGATTTCTTACGCTCTTACGAGGCAATTCTCTCTTAAATATCCTCGCTACCCGGAACAAAGCCCGCGTTCCCGCTATACTGTATATTACCTCTATGTTAATAATACCTGTAAATGTAGATGTTGGCTATCGTACATAACCTTAATAAACTTGTTATTACGTTCTCCAGCTTAGAAGTTTACTTGTATCGTACTGTACTGTACCGTATAAACCAGGGGAAATGAAATTACATGTGAATCCGGCGTCACTCAAATGGCTGTGTCTCTGAAGATTGTGGTACCAGAATCCCAAACTATTATACTCGTACAAAGTACCAGTATCACTGAGGCATCCTTCAGTCAGATTTTGAAACCGAATGACCCCATATGATCCCTGCAACTTGGAGGCTAGCATTGATCTTTCCCCAAACCAACCTAGCTCCTCACAAACATTCTTGGCAATGCTATGATACTAAGGCTGACCCGACCGCCGGCTCCCATTTCGAACACCCAGCATTGCGGAGCAAACCTTAAGGAGCCTCCCAGCTCCCAAGGCCCTTCCCAACCTCCCATTCGATCAAGAGTCTCGCCGGATCTCAGGGACTCTTACCGCATGCTGAGGATACAACATACAACAGTTTACAATGCTCCTGACCTTTTCCCTTGGAGCTCTCCAGCTCCTGACGATACTGACCCACCTTGTCAGCGCACCCTATACCAAGGTTGAGGAATCTTTCAATCTCCAGGCCACGCACGATATACTACAGTATGGCCTTGCTACGGAGAATGCCGCCACTTCCCTACGGGCGGATTACGACCATTTTACCTTCCCTGGGGCTGTGCCAAGGACGTTCGTCGGGCCCGTGATTCTGTCTGGGTTAAGCAGGCCTCTGATTGACGTTGTTGAGGAGAGGGTGAACAAGCAGTTAGTTGGTTTGAGCTCCCTTAGGAACTACTTTTTGATTATTTGGCTGATGGAGCGGTTTGTTGGTTGGGTGGGATATTAGTGAGGGGTGTAATGGGTGTTCTCAGTGCGCTGAGTCTGAGTCTGTTCACTAGGGCTGTTAGACAAAGCTACGGGCCTACGACAGCGGTGTTATATACTCTCTTCCAACTATCGCAGTTCCACCTGCCGTATTATTCATCTCGGCTTTTACCAAATACATTCGCATTGATACTTTCTACTACGGCGTTCTCATTCTTATTACCGGTTCCTGGGACACCTTCTAGACGACAGGTCGGCTACTATAAAGTTGGGATCTACATTTTGACGCTCACATCCATTGTCTTCCGTTCTGAGCTAGCAATACTACTAGCCTTCATTTCACTACAGCTCCTCCTCACACGCCGAATTCACTTAAACAGCGTCATCGTGGCTGGTGTGGCCGGTGGGATACTTGGGCTGGGGATAACACTTGGGATAGACAGCTACTTTTGGCAATCATACTCCCCCGCCGCACCATTCAATACCCCGCTACTGACCGCAAAAACTGGCCTAATATGGCCGGAGCTATCCGGTTTTCTCTACAATGCCATCGAGAACAAGAGTAGCGATTGGGGAACGTCCCCGTGGCACTACTACTTCACCAACTCCCTCCCAAAGCTCCTACTAAATCCTCTTCTCCTCCTACTCATACCAACAGGAATCTACAACTCCCCGCGCATCGTTACCGAAGCCTACATCCTCCCCACACTCGGTTTCGTGGGCGTGTACTCCGTCCTCCCACATAAAGAATGGCGCTTCATAGTCTACGTCGTGCCAATTCTGACTCTGTACGCCTCCGTAGGCGGAACCTGGGTCCTCAACCGCCGATCAAAATCCCCCATTTACGCCCTCGCCTCCCTAGCCATCAGCTTCTCCATCCTCCTCGCAGCCCTCGCAAGCGCAAGCATGCTACTAATAAGCTCATACAACTACCCAGGTGGTCAAGGTATTAACAAACTCCACCACCACATCCTCGCCTCCTCCCTCTCCTCCCCAGCATCACCAAAAGTCCACCTTGACACATTAACCTGCATGACGGGCGCGACCCGCTTCCTCCAAGACGCCCCCCTCTACCCCTCCCCTTCTCACACCTCCACATCTGCGAAGCCGAAAATCACCTTCGACAAAACCGAAGACGAAACAACCCTCCTCACACCCTCCTTTTGGTCTGACATCGAATGGGTGGTAACTTCCTCCCCACCGCGCATCA
>QOVD01000759.1:0-17216 GCA_003521225.1 Tuber microsphaerosporum
GGTGGTGGTGGGGAGGAGCGGGAGGGTGAAATGGATGGGTGGATGGGTTGGGGCTGCTTGGTGGGACTGGCACTTTGTCCCTGGCATGCCAGTGCCGGTAAAGGATCCGAAAGTGAGATTATTTTTTTTGCATCAATTAGGTAGTTGTGCAACATGTAACGTATAATACTTGTACCACACTAGACCTAGCAATAGGTTTGACTACGAAGTGAAGGCGCAAATCTAGAAATCTCAACCGACCTCCAAAGCGAGGGATAGAAGATTCGGATGCGAAATATGAAATAAACTACACATACAAAGGTATTCACTTCCACGTCCAACACATTTCCTAGCTCAATACCTGTGACTTTTGCCATACTCCACTCTCCCCCCCAGTTGTCGATCCGCGATCCTCCCCGGCAATTGCCCCACGCTCGAAAGCTGCTGGATTTGGCATCAAACGATGGAGTAGAGTACCACAATGTAGGCGGTGTGATTACTCGTAGAACTGGTGAAAATATTGAACAAAGGGGCCGATATCTTCTAGTTTATTTACCCTTAGAATAGATAGTCATGTCGAAGTGGTGAAACAGGCAGCGTAGCAGCCGATGGTAGAGTGAGAGAATTTGCTTGGAACTTGGGTACTGCCGGTATAGAGGAAGGATAGGGGAGGTAACTTCCACAACTTCATTCGCGCCTCCCCTAGGACTGAACTAACGATACAGACAGATGCATACGTGGAACACAAGTGACACATCTTGATCCTTCTATGGATCACCACACCTATCCCTGCACCCCTCCATCCCTCCGCAAACTCCCGCGATATTTGTTAACAAAGGAAAGACATGTCGGGAGAATCTTCCCGTGAATCACTAAAGCACTAGAACAATCCATTATACTCCCGAACGACCTGCAATACTCGCGCAACTTCCACAATCAGCCACAACCTTCCAACAAGTCGGATATTATGCTACAGACAAAAAGACCAAACTTTTGGCATTTGTGCAAGAAATGCTCGAAAATTGCTATGACAGACATAAACAGACCCACGAAGAAATGGAATTGGCAGACAGGAAGCCCATCGAATCAAACACGCCCCGATTAACTGCGAAATCTAGTCTAGCTGACCCATTGACATCTGAGCAGTAAACAAACTACAGGAAGGAAAAAGCAAACACCACTACCAGGTCTCTTGCCTGAACCTCCCCTCCTTCTCCATATGAGCGAGATACGCGATAGCCACTTCCTTCTCCCATTCACCTTTCTCCTGGAAGACCTTGACGAGTGCCTCGCGAACGGCGATTGGCATGTTTCCAGAGCTTCCACACACATAGACTACCGCACCTTGCTTAAAGATCCTCTCCCAAAGATGCTCCGCTTGCTCTAGGATAACATGCTGAACGTATCTCTTGGCCGGTTGATCTCGAGAGAACGCAGTATTCAACCTGAGGAAATCTCTGCGAACCAACCGAGCCCAATCCTCTTGAAAGAAGAAGTCGGTGTCCTTCCCGCGGCAGCCAAATATCAAAGCATTCTTGAGATAATGGCCTTCGTTGAAAACTCGTTCCCATAGGAGCGCACGCATGGGGGCGACCCCAGTGCCTGAAGCGATCATTACGGCGGGTTTGTTGTACAGCGCCGTGGAAGGATGGGGAACCAAGGTGCCGTGCTGAAAGACCACACTAACAGGATCGCCTGCTTTAAGAGAAGCGAGCCATCTGGTGCATACTCCTTGCCGCGTCTTCTTGATGATGGTCTTATATTTCACAATCGCAACCAGAATCTCCAGATTGGTTTTTTCATCAAATGGACGAGGCGAATGACCGGTGTTACTGCTTGCGACCGAGAAGGCACGTGGGCGCATCACTGGAATGACATCGGTGAGACGATTGATCGGAATCCTAACACTGGAGAATTCCTGTAAAACCTCAAGGATACTTCGGCGGGGTCGAGTTGTGTAGTCGTAGAGTTCGTCGAGGTACTCGGGTTTGGTAAATTCCAAAATACGCTCCTTGTGAATTTGGTCGCTAGTAAAGTTGGCGATCATACCGAAGAAGGCGCGGCGAGGAATTGCGTTGATGTCAAGGTAGTGTATCAATACGGTGCGCAGGGTCAAGGGCTGGATAAGCCTTCCTGGGAGGGGAGACTCGATCACTGGACAGGGTGCCCTCACAAGAGCCAGAGGGTGATCGGCGATATCAGTGAGCCCCTGGCAGGCTAAAAATTCCTCTACGTCTTTGGGAAAATTCTTCGGCAAGAGGGTTACTGTGTCTCCAGGCGCCCATCTAGTGCTGGATCCCGGTACGCTGATAGTGATGTGTCTGACATCTTGCCAATGTGACTCTGCCGTAACCCGCTCGTTTTTAACAACCTGGAACGTTCTAGAGGCCGGACGCGGGGCGTGGAGACCCTTCATGATATCTCGAAGCGGATAGGTGATCTTGCGGTGACTTGTGAGAATCAAAAAGTGTTCGGGCTGCAGCAAGTGGTCGGCGGGGATGGGCTCGAGCCCGTCTGGGAGAGGGTACTTTTCGGATAAAGTGCTGACAAGCGTCTCCAGCCATGGGAAAAACGAACCGTCAATCCTGAGACTTGTTAGTGATTGCTATTCGAGTTCAAGATCAAACCAACAACTTACCCCTCGCTATGCTGCTCATCGCCCTCGCCCCTCGCGACGACTTGGGCAGCACCAAGCTGTAGAAACCTACTATGAATTTTCCTTACAGCCGCATTGTACTTGAGGTAGGTACTGTCGCCACAGCCAAACGTCGTGAACTCGACATCTTTAAGCCAATCCCGTGGAATACGCTTCACCAGGAACTTTCTCCAAAAATCTTTCCCATTCGTCGGAACCTCTCCTTGGCCAGTGGTGGAAGCAACGAAAATTATGATGTTGTGGGTGGGCAGGGAAGTAAAGGGTTCGAGTTCGTTCGCTTCGATGCATCTGACATTGAATCGACGACGAAGAAGAGTATAGGTAACCTCCTTGGCTAAATCGGCCGCGGTCCCCAATTCAGAGGCGTAAAGAATTAAAATTCGGGGACCAAGCAGTAAGGAATCTGCCATTGAAAGGAGTTGAGAATTTTTGTGGTGGAAACAAGAAAGAGAGGTTGTTGCTGTGCAGTGGTGGAGGAACCTGGACCGTGTTTCGGGGAGGAAGTTTAAAAAGGATCGAGGGGCAAACTCTTATCGATAAGAGGAAGGATTGAATGCAGGGTAACTTCTGTTTTCGGATTATAGTAGGGCCTTTCCTTGAGCTTAATTGCTAAGCGAAAAAGAGAGGTCCCAGGCCCCAGCCCTCATGGCGTCGGGAACGATATTACCGGTAGAGGCATACAGGCCCGGTGTTGAAAAGGGTTTAACGTATCATACCGGTACTAGAGGTGTATAATACTGGAAGAACGATTCCGGTCCAGGAAAAGAAAGGCCAAGGTTCCCTCTCACAAGAGGAAAGAACAGGAGAAGAAAGAAAGAAAGAAAGAAGAAAAGCAATCAATTCTCGTCGCAGTCATGTCCGTGCTCGTTGTCCTCCTTCTCGCCGGAGAGGGGGGGGGGAACTCGCTGTCGTCTTCGTCCTCTATTCTCTTCCCCTGAGGCATGTGGGGGAAAACCAGGCTTATATACGCCTTTGAGAGACTTTTTCCCTGCAAACACGCCCTGTCCATACTCATCCAGCCAAACTAGAATACCGGTAGACTACGGTATGCATTATACGCAAGTGAGGGTATCGACAGGACCTACAAACACAACTTCTGTACTCCACGTACTCGTATTTATCATATAGTACTTGACGGTTAAGTGAGATATACTAGTACCGGTACGGTACTGTACAAGTACTAGGGGTTTTCAAAGTTAAAAAAGCTGTAAATGAGTAGCGTACTTCTGTGTTTCAGGTAAGCTTGGCATTGACAAAAGGAGTTAATTTACAGTGGCTTTAGCATACCACACAATACATGTTGTATGGGTAGAGACGGATGTCTGGAGGTCGGTAACAAGTGGAGAGGGGAAACAAGATTTTTGTCGTTTTAGTAAAGTTGGATAAAATGTAGCGTAGCAATGGAATTGAAAACAATTTGTTCTGTGAACCAAATGTCTCGCAGTTCAGAAAAAGCTCAACTTACAAGCCAACTTCAGGATACCTGGCTGGCTGAAGTGCTCCTAAATACACTCTTTGAAGAAAATGATTTGAAATTACTCCAGCACTTTCTTGGTCCAAGCCCAAGAGAAACCTTTCGCAACCAGCGTAACTTTCTTCCTCTTGAGAGTCAGATTTATACAGATGGTTTAAGGCTAATTGAAGGGGGAAATAGAAGATTGGGAGTTAGGCTTGAATTAGGAATGGCTTTTGGATTGGAGGAAAGTGAGGAGAAGAAAGAGAAGATAGTGGAATTTATTGGGTTTTTGGAAATCACTCTACAAGAAATACGATATTTAGCACTACGGGTCCCCATTCCCCGGAGCAAATACTTGTTCACACATCATGTATGTTAGCCGTTTTGATAATTAATAAATAAATTAAAAATGAATTTTATTATATTAAATTCTGACACAAAGTAGTTTTATACAGTGTCAACAGCGAGATTTCAAGTGTTTTTTCAAATGAGCCAAGAGTCATTCAATACTCTTACACGACTCCTCTAAGATGATACAATATTTAGGAATCAGTCCAAAAATCCACAAATTCCAGTCAAAATCCAACTTGCCACTGTGCTCTACTTTTTGGGATCCGCTGGAGCTTCAGTGGTTCGTGGAGCAGCACAGTTAGGTATCGGAGAAGGAACAACACATTTATACTGTAATCGGAGTATTGCTGCACTCGTTCGTCTACTACCACGCTTTCTTACTTGGCCGAGACTAGGAAGCATCGAATTTCGACAAATGCGGATCGAGGTGGAAAAGGCGAGTAGTTTTCCTAGGTGTGTACGATTCTTAGATAGGATGGACATAGCGCTACGGTGCAGTCCATCCTATCATAGGGAAACCTCCTTTAACCGCAAAAAACAATATGCGATGAATATACAAGGAATTTGTGATAGTAATAGGAGATTTACTTTTGTGTCTGGAGGATATCTTGCATTAGTGGGTGATGCTACTGTGTTTGCTGATACTTCGTTCTTTAAACAACCAAATTTATTCTTTTCCCACTCAGAATAATACATTCTCGCTGACAAAGCCTATTAAGTTACCAGAGGCTGCCTAACACCCTACAAAGAGCCTCTTGCAAGCAAAGTGGGTGGTGGATACCGGGAGTTTAATTGTCGATTGGCAGAAGCACTAGTCAGGATTGAGCATACGTTTGGAGTTTTAAAAAGTGGCTGGGGATTACTAAGAGGATTCCTATTAATGCACGAAGGGCAGAAGATCATGTACGAGTGCTAGCTTGGATTATGAGTTGTATTTTGGTTCATAATTTTTTGTACAATTTGGAGAGTGATAAGGATTGGATTATTGATTACTATAAGAGGAGGGATATGATGGCTGACATTGAAGAAGATAAGGTTGTTGGCAGGGAAGCTGCATCAGCAAAAAGACAATTTACTTCCGGCGAACGGTATCTGCGCCTGGACGCATGACGTCCACCTGGCTCGCCCCAGACGCCTGGTACGTCCGGATTCTTGTTTTCTTACCCAATTGCGCCTACTGCCTTGCAACGCCAATTTCCTTTCTCCAAAAACTCCATAGGCTGTGCTCCAGACCCCCCCTACCTACATACCTCTCCCCCCTGCCCTATTCTTCCCATCATGCCCAGCGGCCCTTGCCCTGCATGCCCACTCCCCCATTCTTTGTCCCTAATCCTGTCGTCAGACGCCGACTAGATTCACCTGCTGCCCTCCTGACACTTCACGTTCATCCAAGTTCCCGGCATGAAGAAGCCAAACACAGGAGGCCTTCTGGACTCTGAATTCCAACTCCAGGATCCCCTACTGTATTCGTATTCTTCATGCCGGGGACCTTTATGTTTCCGTCTGACTGCGTCCTCTGATCTCGGGCTGATCCCCACTATTTTTCATATTCTAACTCATCCTCCGCCACCTATCTCCGACAAAAGGCAATTGACGTCTGGCAAATCGGACTTGCCTTGGATGCCTGGTGAGTCCGGATTCTCGTTTTGTTACCCAATCGCGCCCACTACCTTGCAACACCAATTTCCTTTCTCCAAACACTCCATACACTGTACTCCAGACCCCCCCCGCCTACATACCTCTCCCACCTGCCGTATTCTTTCTATCACGCCCGGCGGCCACTTCACACCCACCCACTATTCTTTGTCCCTGATCCTGCCATCGCGCGTCGACTAGATTCACCCGCTGGCCTCCCGATACTTCACGTTCATCCAAGTCCCCGGCATGAAGAAGCCGAACACAGGGAGGCTCCTGGACTCTGAATTCCGACTCCAGGATCCCCTACTGTATTCGTATTATTCATGCCGGGAACCTTTATTTTTCCGTCCGACTGCGTCCTTGGGCTGATCACCACCATTTTTAGTTTACCAACCCATCCTCCGCCGCTTCTCCCAGACAGTGTTCTCTCTATCCGGATACAGGTGCGCTTGTCTGTTGAATCTATACTTCTTTGTTTTTAATATTTTAGGTTTCTATTTCTATCTTCGGACTAAATATGTACATAGAAAGTTTCAATAAATGTCATTAAATGTCCGCAGATCAATCCGGTGATTTACTAGCCATTACCTATCCCTATAAGGAACCACATGTGCCTGCCCAACCACGACTCCAATATCGATTAACCTCATATCCCGACCGTTGCGCCGCTTGCAGACTCGTATATGCCTACTTGACCCATGAAATCTGCCACTGTTCACCTGATCAACTACTTGAACAAATGCTAGCCCACTTGCAACCCCCGTCTGTATATTTCTTATCTTAAAACGCCCTACCAAGCGTGCCACGGCCCTTCCGCGAAGTTCACCATACATATCCGGCCTGCCAGCCTGTATCCATATTCAATCATTTCTGGCACTAGAGTTTCGGAATAACTTCTTTCCTGTACAGCGTGCACGATAAACCTGGAAGATATTAGTTTCTTGAAAGTCTGGAACAGGAATTTCAAGCTGCGTGAATAGCTTAGCCAGACAGAATTTCAGTTCGCTGGGGTCAACTGGGAGTTGCCGTTCATCAGTCATGGCCTGGCGGATGTAGTTAACCAATTCCGCAGCCAAGTCGTCATAGGGAATCTCTAATTCACTGCAAAGCTCGAAAACTGTGCCGACATTCAGGGTCCACCCTTTCAGGACTCGCTGTGATATCCGGTGGGGCAGGCAGGTCTCTATATCTATCCCTGGACTTGAAACGCTGACGTTGCCAGTTACAAATGCATCACCGGCCGTCCGTAATACGTCCATTGTCAATATTATCATTCCAATAGCGTGTTGCCAGCTATATTGTACCAAGATCTGTCGTGCCGCTTCATTTTTATTTGACCTGCGGTACCCATCCTTGATCTGCTCTTTATGCGCCAGCTCCCTGATATCTGTGGAATACATTGGAACAGACCCAAAACGTCGCACATGCTGTACAAAGTGATTTAGGTAATACATCTTAATAAAATTGACGTGGTTTTCCCGCTGTATCAATTCTGCCAATTGATTGGCCCTTTCAATCCGGGCTTCGCCCAGTGGCCGACACCGTTTGGTGGTGAATCCAGTGCCGACCCTAGTTCTGTGCTCATTTGCAATCCGTTACCTCAATTCCCGATCCTGACATTCAGCCTGTGCGCGTAGAGACTTAGTTGTACGGAACTCGAGAAATATGTTGTTTGTTTTATGAAAGGTCCGCAGATAGAGTTCTATATAATGGAGCGTCTCCGGCGTATGACTGTGATACTGAGTCAACAGGGTGAAATCACTCAGTGAGCAGACACACTGTAATGCCTGCTTGAAAGGTAGTTGTTGAGAACTATCCGGATTTCGCAATGCTGACGCCAATACGGCCGAAATACAGCGGTCAAGGTTTTCGCATTTCCTTGCCTTGCCACTGCATGACTTCTCGATAAGCCTTTTTTGGTGCACAGAAACTGGGATGAGGCAGCAATTCTTTCCAGATATCATCAAAAGCCTGCTTCCGTTTATGCTATTTCAGGAATCCTTCTATCCATTTCATCATATGCTTAAAAAGTCCAAGATAGATGTTGTGTAAAAGGTCGGGTATCTGAAGGTTAGCGTGGTTTACTCGGTAGAGTCCGGAGAATACTTTCCGGTCCATTTTCAACCCAATTTGATGAAAATAGTCCGCAATATGGGTGGTGTGAGTTTGTTTGTGCTCCCTTGTCTTTCGCGCATAATAGGCATAGTCCTGTGGCTTGTATGTGTATTGTGGATCCTGACCAAGTTCTGTGACCGGAACTTCACAGTGCAGGAAGGAATTACGGGTTATTCCGTGCAATGTGGTATGCTCAACATGGTCGGTAATCCTGGCTGATAAGATTGGAAAACATAGGCGCATTTTTCCATCTGCGCAGTCCATCACAGCGCTGTCTTCGGCAATCTCCTGCAATGGGGCCAGAATGAGATTGAAGACAGCCTGCAGAGCACCAGCATCCATCTGCCGCTGGATTTCGTCGGCGCAGACTGATTCATGACTTAGTTTTGGTGGTATAAGCAGCAACGCAAGTAGTAGGATTGGCATCTTTGTTGGACTGTTTCGCGTTCGGGAAAGGATATTGCCAATCGTTACATATACCGGCCACGCTTTCTTATCTCCCGAGAAGTTTGTGAGGTCACTCTGGTCAGACAATCCGATAACAGGGACTACCGTCGAGCCTGTGGGGAGTACTTACTATTAATAGATCTTAGTACTATACAGGTAAGTGATCGTGGACTTATCATACCTGAGTTTCCCACCACCAATCTGCTGTGTGCATCTCAGAGTATAATCGATCCCAACTTGAATCATATTCGCGTATCGGCGCATAAACCATATCTCCTCTGTAAGTGACCTGCCGGATGAGGTAGTGGACACAGGATACAATATTTCGGTAGTAGAACGTGGTTGAATGTTTCCCGCTCTCTAGCATTGCCTCAGTTCATGACAAATATTCTCTGAATGGGTCCAGAGTTTCAAGTTGCTTTTCCAGTGTGTAGGCGGACCGAAAGGATCCGTGTTCCATACCACCCAACCCTTTGCCAAAGTAATCGTTAATCCGCGTCTTCGGTACCTTGCTCCGTACAAACCAGCTAGTCAAATTGAAGTCGCGCTCGGAACAAAATGGGCCTCATAGATCATCGAGCATGGCCTGGTTAAGCTCTACATATCCAGCAACATCGCCAACCGGTCTGCCAGCACCCGTGATCGTTTGCTGACGACATGGAATCGCCTTATCCGGCTGTCGGAAAGCCTTCCCCAAGTCCGAATCATGCTCTATATTATTGCCTGTCTCCTGTTCGCTTCCTGAATCATAGCCTAAAATTGCTCGGTCAGACTCATAGTCAGAATTTCCCCCGCCCTCTGCAAATTCATCTGCATCACTAGTGACGCGTTGGTTGACTCCTTCATCCTGTATAAAAGATGTCCGCACGGATGAAGTTCCTGGCCCAGAGTCCGCGATCTCATGGTGGAAAAGCATAATATCATGATGTATCGTCCGAATGTGTTTTTCATAGGCAGCAGTGTGCTGATAACGCTGGCAACAATAGGGGCACTTCATGGCCATCCTCCTCGTGTTTGCCATTTCTGTTCTGTTTCTGTTTCAAGGTGCTAGTATCCGGTAGTGTATCGGCTGCGGGAGCGGATGAATATCGTCTTGAAAGCTGATGTCCGATAGCTTTCAAACGTGAAAAAAAAACACAGCAGAGTCCCGGTGGTTTTCAGAAGGATCAAGTAGTTGTGGTTTAAGCTTTTCAAGTTAGGTCTTCGGGCCTCTTGGCGGACCCCTGCGGCTCTTCTGCGGCTTAAAAGTATATTTCAAGCTTACATAAACTTCAAGAAGCAACCTCATGTTCGTCCTAAACCCTTCCTTGTTTGTACAGCGTACAAGTGTTTACCAGATGAAAGCCGTCTGTAGCCTATATAAACCATGCCTTTCCTCCTTCCTTCCTTCCCTCTCTCCATCACTTCTCATCAAACACAAACTGACCTGAACTCTTCTCACCTGCTTTTCCCATCCACTTTCCGCCGGCCGGCCTCTAGCACCAGTTCTCACTCGAGTGTACCAAGAACTGTATTCATCGGTGTGGTATATACTCTATTCATTCTCTATCTATTTTGACAAAATGGCTAACCTGAATAATCCTAGCCCCTGTATTTAGTCCGCGAAAGACTCATCTGACCCCCGACATATCCATCCGCTCCCTTACTTTCTCATAGGTGTGTAGTATCTAGAGTCTATTTGTCTCCTTTGATCTTTGTCACGCAGAATTTTGTTCTAAAACTCGCCATTGCAGAAATAATCCACCCGCCAATGGCCGCGATAAACCCTCTCTCCCATCATGCCCGCATCAAAGAGCGGACTTACTCGCCCTAGAATGAAGGGCCATGAAGACGACAGGGACATTGCCTGGTGCAAACACATCTGCCGCTTCCCAGACCCCAGTACTACAAGTCCAGAGTACAAAACTTGGTGGGACGCCATCAAGAGGGGGATGGAGCAGTATCGCATCCGGGGCTGGAAACTAGCCACCCCTGACCTGGGGGCGGCGATGCAAGCATATGTCCTAACCGTCGAACCCTTGACCAGCAATGGTAAAGCTGCCCTCTGGCAGCAATACTCAAATGCCGGCCTGCGTTTCACTGAATGTCTTGATTTTCTGCTTAAGGTAATAGCGAGAAAGCATTCAAAAACGTTGAGTTGCTTGGGTGTCGTCATTCCTCCGGCTGTCCCCGCTGCTTCTGCCGTGGCCGCAAATGATCGTAAGTTCCGTCATTTGTTGTCCGTATTAATCTGCATGTCAATTTACTAATATGACATCCTAGGTTTTGCTGACCCACGTAGCATCCATGTCTGGATAGACCGGCCATCTACTTATCGCAGAGACAACCCACTCCCCCGCGGGCTAGTGCATGTCCCATGGAAGACACATCCGGTCATGGTCTGGGTGGAGATAATCGAACGCACTCTCAAGAGCTTGCATACAGCCCTCGATAGCTGTTTTGCCCCCGGTATTGGCTATCTTCACCTGGTTGGCGCCACCAGATAAGGCAGCCTTTTGCTACTTGACTCCGCAGAGGACCCCCTGCCACTATCCAAAATGCTAGTCCTACATTATTATACGCAGATCCGCATGTGGTGGGGGCAATGTCCGCCATCTGAACAAATGGACATGCTTATTCGAAGGCATCGCACCAATGATCAAGAGCCCGGTACTACGTCCCCTTTGGCCTATGGTTATACAGACTGGAATATTAGGGATACCCCTGCCATTGGCGCCGGGGCGGACGAGCCAAGATCTGAGCAGGAGGCTTCGCTGGAGTCTGACAGTGCTGATGCCAATGATGGCCAGCTAGGATCCTCTGCCACCGCAGCAAGGCGGGGGGCGTACCGTGTGACAATATCAACCCCTAAAGCAATGCAGGGGCCGCGCCGTCTGGCGAAATCAACCACTGCAGCAATGCAGGGGCTGCGCCGTGTAGCGACACCAACCCCTACTCGGGTGAAGGCAGTATATAGTGGGCGAAACCGAGGTGGGTTAGACGGAGCTAAGGACTCTTCACCGGATTTTGCTGAACTATTCGTCCGTAATCCATCTGTAGATCAAGAGCCTGACTCGGAGGTGATGCCACGTGTTGCTCAAGGTATTCCTCATTCTGTTCCACTACCTGAAGGTCGTGTCCTGAGGTCCGGCAGACAAATACCTGGGCGTGTGAGGTACCAGGCTGATAGAAAAAAAGCAACTTTTAGGGCACTGGTCGATTCCTCGAGCAAGCGCAATCGGGCCGCTATGACCGACGATGAGGACTCCGAGCCCCCAGCTGACACTTGTGAACCGCCAAGAAAGATAGTTCGTAGGAATAAAACACCACGGACAGGCCGGAACACAAAATCTGGTGCCAGTAATCCGGCAGTAACATTAGTGCAAGAACCACTTCATAATGCTAGTTCGCCGGTTAGCCCCCCGCCGTCTGCGGGTACTTCCCAAGTTTCCGCTGAAGACATTGTGATAGAGTTAGGATAGTCCGCTGAGCAGCTCCCAACGGATGATTCAGGAGCGGAGACTGCCAGCCCCACGCTGTCTGCTTGCCCCCCCCGAGATACCGCCGAGGACATCGTGGGTGATTTAAGACGTTCCGCTGAGCACCTCGTGATGATTGCTTCAGGAGGTCAGGCTGCCTTGCCTGAGGCTCAGGCGGAATCAAGTATTGGCTAGTAGGTTTCAAGTGCGGTTATCCAAGTCAAGTTCTTCTACGTTCGAACCAAAACCTCTCGTGGTGAAGCGGTTCCACTTGGAAACCTATCTTATCTAGCCGGCAATCCCGGTCCGCACTGACACAATATGTCTAACTCTTATGAGCGTAGTGGCAGACCCAAATCGCCAAAGCAGACCTGATCTGGGCAGCCAGGGCCCGAGCCAAAGTGTCGGAGCAAACGCTAGCTGTATTCCTTTTTTCTTTTTCCTGTTCCTTTTTACTTTTCCTTTTCCTTTCGGCGGGCTCTCATGTTGAGGGGGTTTTTATACGGTATAGCATCTTGATTCCGTTTTTTCAGTGTTCTATATTGTTTTTTTATGCTCATTCCTTGCTTTCATCATTCTGCCTGCTCCTGCCGGCCATTTTTTGTCTGCCCTGGTGCCAAAGGTCCTGGTGGCCTTTCGCTCACTTGTTATGCTTTATTTCTTGTCGTGCTTCATCCCTTCCCTTGCTCCTTTGCCGTCTTTCGTCTGGAATTACCCGTTTTGTCTGCGCTCTATGTCTGCGCTTCAAACATAATGTGCACTTACCTTCACCCTATACCCTACTAGATTAGTGTTCCCAGCCCGGACCCGTATCTCTGCCCCATCCGGTATAGTTCGCTTGGCAAATTTACTTGAATTAGATTTAGTCCCCGTATGATAATAGAAAGGTTTAATTAGCCCTATAAGCTGTACCTCCAAGACTGCTCTGCTGCTTCTCTTTAGCAGCAGTAGTGAGGAATGCGGTTCATATTCAAAATACCTGTATATAAGACGTCTTAAACTGAGTGACAGGTTATGAACATGCCGGCCCCTTAAGAACGCGACTCAGACTTTGCTGTCAGCTACAATAAGTAACTCCCGCAAACCACCTTGATTGCCCGCTGGTTTGCATTTCCTGACACAATCTACATTTGCTTACAATAACCATATATTGAATTCGACCTATCCTTACAACTAATATCTCAATGCCACAGCTACGACCTACTGCCAACATATCACGTCAAGCCCAGTGGCAAGCCCAGAGGCAGAGTGGGGTCCGCGAAGGACCTATCCGGAAAACGAAATTCCAAGAGCCTCTAGCTCATCGGCCCTCCTCACTCTCAGAAACTAGCAGTATGCTTTCCAGGCGTAGAACATCCGCATCGGGCCTACAGCCAATTTCAACGCAGCTTCAGGTAGGACAGGCTAGTCATCACCTGCCTGGACAGCAGGGCCCGGCGGAGGACAGTATGGATTCACAGGATAGAGAATATGACGACAATGGTTCGAGTAAGGAGAGCATGGAGGACTTAATTGGATCAGATGAGGAGGATAACCTGGGGCATTATGGGGCACAGAGACCCATAACGACAGAGTATAAGTTTGTTGAATCACACCCCTCTATGCTGGCTCTCTCAGCCACGCCTACGGACATACGGATTGGATTGCCTGGACGGATAACACCTGCTCCACAAGTCAGCAGGACTCGTTTTACGGTTCTGGATAGCAGCTCGTCTGGAAATCCCTCGCCCGCCAGATCAAATATCATCCCAACACCAGCAAGCCCCTTCCGAGCCGCAGTACGAGATGAACAGCCCCCAAGTTCCGAGTTGACCGGAAGCTGACAAAATATTGCTGTTGGAATTGAGCTCACAATTCAGAGCAAGGCAAAGTAGCTAAAGTGGAATTGGGTACTTTTTGTTGATCCATTCCCAGATCCAATCAGATTGACAGACCAGGTTCATCGATGCTGGAGCGATGCCTGGCGTAAATTGGATTTGCTCGACTTTCCGGACGCTACCACACACTTGAGTAATCAGGTAAGTCCCCTAGAAATACTCTACCCTTATGTAGTACGCAGAACTGAATACTGAATCTAGCGGACCGTAGTGGGACAGATACGGGATAAGCACAGTTCCAGCAGATCTTAGTATCTGCATTGTGCAAAGAAGGTGGTGTCAGCGCTCTACAAACTTGACACCGAGGACCAGGTAGCCAGTGCACGAAGGGTGCAATATTTTCTGAAGGAGGATCTCTTGAATTGTAGCCCTAATGGTTATGAGGTAACTTTTTCTGCTTTGTTTTTCCAGATGATTTCAGTCTAGAGTGAAGCTGAAGGAGTAAACAGGATTTTCAACTTCGGTTCCTCACACCTCAGATCATGGATCTGATATTCGCACAGTTTTATAGCGGTAAGAAATGCAGAGGCTGAATAGATCCTGAGTTTCTGGTGAAGATAAATGGCCCGTTCCAGTTTCTGACTACGGCCATATTATGCCATGCACTGCGCTGCTACCAGACTGGGGTCTTTACCGATGAGGTTAACTTCACACGTGCTAATTCGTGAGGTAAGCCGCCGGCATCCGGAGTCCGCTGAGGACATCTAGTGGCAGGCTAAACAGGATGGAAATAGAACAGGGCTTTTAAAACGTCCGTTGGACACTTGGGAGAAGAGTAGGGAATTCCAGACTAGCATTATCAGGCGTATCAGGCAGACGTTGGAGGAAAGAATTGCTAAGGAGTGCAACAACCCTGTAGAGAGGATAGCGGGATATTCAGACAATCCGGAGGCATTAAGGCTTGAATTTGGGATGGATCCGGAAGAAGCAGACTCCCAATTCATACATAATCCATCGGCCAGTCAGGGCATACGCGGTCAGGCGGACTAGTAGGCCCAGGTCTGGCCCGCCCAGTAGGGTATGATTTATAGATAGTGATAATAGAAATAATGAAACGCTGGATTCAAAATGTGAATGTGTCCGGGATTACTAGTTGAGGATGAGGGCGTAGTGACCCAAGAAAGAATATAAATGAATCAGACCGACCCAAAGGAGAATGACTGAAAAACAAAGTTTGAGATACACTAGGAAGACATGATATACACTTCCGGGGGCGGAGAGAGGTATTAGTGGCCAGTAATACAATGGGGAGACTCTGGACAAAGAGCTATATTATCAAGGGGTAGGTGGAAGGCACTTCACAGAAAGCGGAAGATCTGGCAGCGCCGATGAACATGTCGGACAGAAGGTGAAAAGTACCAAAGGCGCTAGGCGGAATGTGAAATATACTAAAGGCGTCGGGTGGATTAGGCTTGGGGATCAGAGGTGTTCGAGTCGGGCAGATCAGAAGTAGCTGTCACGGGATTGGGTAAAGGGAAGAGGGAGGAAGCTGGATGGCGTAGGGAAGGGGAGCAGACTGCGGACGAATCTACAACAAAAAGAGAAAAAAAGGGAGTGGAGCAGGATGGAGAAAGGCCGGGGGTGAGCAGGAATCCAAAGTGGTCGGGAAGATGTAGGGTGCCAGGCAGCGGGCGTCTGGGGCGTAGGGAAAGGGAGCGGACTGCGGACGAATCCGCAACAAGATGAGAAAAACTGGGAGGGGAGCCGGATGGAGAAAGGCTGGTGGTGAGCAGGAATCCAAAGGGATCGGGAAGGTGTAGGGTACCAGGCAGCGGGCGTCTGGGGCGTCAGGAAGGAGAATGGACTGCGGACGAATCCGCAGCAAAAGAGAACAAAAAGCGAGGCAAGCTGGATGGAGAAAAGCCGGGGGTGAGCGGGATCGGGGAGATGTAAAGGGTAAAGGAAGATGTAGGGCGCAAGGCAAAGGGCGTCTGAGGGCGTCTGGCGTGTCCTGATGAGGGAGGTTTGCGTCTGGCGCGGGTGGAAGGGAAGAGTCTGCATCCGGACGAAATGAGTGCGGGACGGCACATCCAGAATGTCGATTTGCGTTGGCAGTGCCCGGTGCATCGGAGGCAACAGGCGCACCAGGCGCAAAGCATAGTTTTTGCTGATGTGAATGCTGGGCTGGGACAGAATAGAGAGATCAAATACGTCAATACTTTTTTCAATTATTATACAAATTATACTATTAAAAAATACTTTGTGCTCAAGCAGCCTACCAGGGGTGGTAGTCGGACTACCGTTAATGGCTGTTGGATTAGGTGAGTCTTTATCCTGACAACTAAATCGACTAAGAGTCCTGTTTAAGAGAAGAAATATATTATACAAAAGAAAATAACTAATTTTCAAAATAAATACTAACAAAAAACCCAATAAGCAGAAAATGACAATACACACTCAAGTTCAAGTATTCAGGATTATGAAACTGCTGAGATTCCTTCACTATAATCCTTTTTTGACTTTTTGATAAATAAAACATAAAAATAGATAAAATTTGAGAACAAAATCAAGTAAAAAAAGGAGAACAATTTGAGAAAAGAAAAGTAAGGAAAAGAAAAAGATTTTAAACGACGATCCGGACGAAACGGACGAGTGATCGTTGGTGAAACGAAACACGGAATATAAACGCCAAGAGTTAAGGCTACCGAAAAGACAGATCACCAACACACAACTAAGAGCGGGGAACTTCTCTTCTCATTCAACTCACGACTAACACTGGGAACTCGCTCGCTCAACTAACTAAACTAACTAGTGGTAGAGATAGGAGTATAAATAAACGATAACGATAGCGACATCCTGCCTCCCTATTCTTCCTCCTAGCGAACACGACAAACATTCACCTCTCAGATGTGGCCCCCATTTCCGCTCATGAACTCTCAGCTAACAAACATCATAAGGAGAGAAACATCAACGCTCTACACTCCCTATCCTTCCACGCTCGATACCCTTCCGTACATCCGTCTCTTTCATGACTGTATGCCTTCCGGCGCTCGAGCGCATATCCAAAGTCCTTTGTTCGGCGGGTGCGGGTGTGCAGGTGTGGGCTGAGCATGCCGAGCAGCATCAAGGAAATCCAACACTCCCACTCTGCAAGCCATGCTCCATACAAAACAAGACAAGACATACATAATAATAAAAATAAATCAAAATCAATCTGCATTCCCGCTTCCCAATCATTTCCACCATGCAGTACTAAAATAATAGACTTTTCCGCCCATACCATATATTCTCCCTGCTGC
>QOVD01000761.1:6465-26185 GCA_003521225.1 Tuber microsphaerosporum
AAAAAAAAAAAAAAAAAAAAAAAAAAAAAACCGACGTGTAGTTAGTACCTCATGCAACCATCTAAGTACTTTCTTATACTATCAATTCAAGTTATCTTTACTATCACGATTCCCAGCGAATAAAAGAGAAGTGTCTCTTAGCGAGTTCTCGACTATACGATAGGAGCCAGTGTGTTTGGCTATCAAATATTGTGCGAGAATAAGGAAGTTGTTACCTGCTGCAAGTATCGCCCAAAGGGAAGGATCGTTTTACAACTCAGACAGCTACTGTGCACATACAGTTCCCATCATTCATGGGTATATTGAGTTGTGTCGTCGGGATGGTATATATTTAAGGCTTATGCAGGATGGGGCACCAGGACATGCTGTAGGGGACACAAGAACTGAGCTTCAGGAGAGAGGAATTGAAGTTATTTATTGGCCTCCTTTCTCACCTGACTTGAATCCTATTGAAAAAGTATGTGTTAGGCACATTGGAAGCCCACGTATAGAATACTGGAATCCACCGCACAGACCTCCGAGCGCACAGACCCCTGCACACAGACCTCAAAAATACCGCCATCATACCCCTGCGGTCCCAACATTGGCTAAACGGTATAATCATTCGTATTATATCTGAAGGTCATGTGTTCAACCCGCACTGCCGTCATAGTTATTATTACTATATCATGGTTGCAAATCAGTCTCTGTATCTTGATACCTGAGATGTGACCGAGAGGTTTTCGCTGATTTCTAGATAAGAGCTGGTGCTCTATTAGTACGAAGTCAAACTGCGAAGTTTAATCCGTTGGCAGAGAAGTTATAGAGCTCCAAAGTTAAGCCGACCGACATATGTACTTAGCTTTGTAAGGAGTAAGAATATGATTACCCGGCATGAGAAATCTTGATCAGAATTTGACCAGAAGAAACGACTGGTATGATAGTGAGCCAGGCTGCATATACAGACTAAGTTCATACAGCGCAAAGATCGAATGCAAGTAATTGGAAGGTCAATCAACTTAGAAAAGGATTTAGCTGAAGTGGTGTGCTAGTCTTCAGGGTCAAAGGATCTCCGCACATTTCTAAAATCAAGACGAAGTCTAGAAGGTACTTCGCTAGTATAGGAGTAACAAGTACTCTCAGAAATACTATAATTAGACAGGGTCTCGCCGGATAGTTAGAAGTATCATTAGGCACCGGAGAAGAGATCTTATCAATATAATAAGTTATCGCGCTACAAATCTTTATCTTACTCGATTATCCTTTTTATTACCTCAATTACTTCTCATGAGAGATAGTTACCCATGAGCCTTCTTAGACAAATCTTCAAAGACACCTACTCAGGCTTAGTCCGATATTATAGTCCCACTATCGGCTACCCCTGACACTGTATTGATAGTTCTCCTTGTTATCAAGGCTCACCTCAAATCACATTTCTTGCACGAGCAAAAAATTCCCCTGACATATCAAAATGTCTTTCCCCTCGAGACCTCTCACTATGGGCGGAAGAGAACCCATGGACACTTCAGGCGAAGACCCACCAAGCCCCATGGAATGCATTACAGAAGCATCAGGCACTTCCATTCACTCCAGCACTGATGTCCTGATACACTCCGACATCGTACAAAGACGAACTGGATCTCCCTATCCCGCACCAAGAGGACTTGGGGCAAAAGTAGCGGCTTCAGGATCTGGGAGAAGACAAGGATCCCCGAGACCAAGCAACACCGATGCATACCTACGCAGTCTAATGGAACGAGCTGCAAAAGCTGCACGACACTTAGATGGCTGAATTACCACCAATCAGGTAAAAATTGGCGATCTTGCTGAGACAGTACAAGAACTAGTGTCAGATATGGATGACACTAGGAAGATGGTGGCAGACGGAAAGCAATTGGATGCGGAGAAAATTGCGGCATTCAAAGGACTCATTATAGCAGTACAAAATGCTACTTACACGAGACAAGAGGAGTTAGCCAGGATGGCTCAAGAAATATAAGCGGCTAATGAGCGACAAAGTCTCCACAAGGCAGTAAGTTCCCAACTTCATGTTAACATTGAAGAACAGGGCGAAGTTTCGGCAACACAGGATTCTATACTTGAGCAAGAAGTATTAAAACTCAAAGCTCAACATGCACAAGACATAGTGATACTCCAAAAAGTAGTATCAGACCAAGCTGAAGCGCAGAAATCCTTCACAAATAAGCAGACCGCACAAATGGAACAGGTAAGGAGATTGTTAGGGAATCTCCAATCAACCCCAACAACCACAGTCCTTGCCCAACCAGCCCCAGCGGCTCTGCTAGTAGCAGAAGCACCAGATAGAGTCCAGCGCTGGATGCAGGAAAGGCAAAAACCAACCAGGTAAGACAAGGGGAAACAACCGGCAGAACACCCCACAAACCAAAGAGACGATGGTGGTAACCAAGGACCACCAAGACAACCACCGGGCGGAAACGACCCTGACCCAAGTGATCATGACTCCGATGATGAGCAAGGTGGGAATAGGGGAAACGGCGGACCATCCTAGATACTCGAACGTGGCAACCCAACTGACCCACAGGTAGCCTTGTTAGCCAAGGCAATAGGAATGGCCATTGCCCATAGTGGCAAAAAACAAGCAGACACACCCCCAACCTTCAAGAACCTCAAACACCAAGACATTAAACTTTGGTTACTACAATGCGAGGACTACTTCAAAAGAAATCCACACCAGTGGGAAACTGATAAGAAACGTATTAAGTACGCCTTAGGAAGAATGGAAGAGGAAGATGTGTCGGCATTCGCCATAACCTATAGGAAGAAGATGACCGGAGAAATGGGTCACCTCCAGGTGGAGGGATACGAGTATTGAGAAGCATTCAGAAATCAATGCGTCACCCATTTTGCCCTCACCCAGGAAGCTGAAAGAGGACTGGCACTAATGGAAAAAGTCCAGTACATGAATAACGTCGATAAGTATCTTCTCGATATGGAGAACTTAAACACACATGTCCACATGAGTGGGATCGCGTGGTGCCAAATGATCGAACGACGACTTCCAAGAGAAGCCTTACGATGATTATCCACTGAAGAATATGGCAGTGATAGCGATTGAATGGCAGCAATAAGAGAAGTCACCAGACGTGAGGAGACTGTTTTAGAGCAAGTCGCACTACGACATGACTATCCCACCGCAACCAAGGGCGATTCTGGTGGAAAAAGAAACAGGGAGGAAAAAACTTTCAAACCTAAGAAGCAACGAAAAACATACACCGCTGAAGAAAAAGCGAAGTACAAAGCCAAGAAGGAGGTGGAAAGATAAAACAACGGGACCGGCACTAAGGGAAAAGTGGAGCATACGGATTGGAAAATGGCACATGGTGACATTAAAGAACAGGTTATCCAAGCACGAAAAGACAACCAACAGTGTACCCGTTGTGGAATGAATAACCACAAACGGGCTGAATGCCGATAGTCAATTCAGATTTCAGCAATAGAATCGAAGAAGCCTTATCATAAAAAGACCCCCTACCCGAATTCGCAGCAATGGAAGGCCAGCCCGTCGAGTCCTTTCTAACCAAGACAATCTGCGACTCTAAGTCAGCAACAAACAGAAGAAGTACCCAGGGTCAATCAAATAGAGCGACCGATAGCATGGGACTTCAGCGATATGGAAATAACTTAAGTTACTCCTGGCACCGATGGCAACGGCAGTCGGGTACTTGGAGAAAGCCCTCCCTCCGAATTCGAAATCAAAAATAATGAGAGACTACATAAGTAGTAATCAGGCGTAACCCTGAAGGCCTAAGAGAACAAAGCGGAGTGACCTGGGAAAAGGATTAACTAGTACCCAGAAGAAGAAAAAGAGTTAGGATGACGGTAAGGGAGGAATCCCTTAGTACGATCAGTCCAACGAGGAACCCCCAGAAAACAGTTCAAACCAACGGTGATTGAGAGAACAGGAATCCAAATTTTCAGAACAGCCCCGAAGTACATCCACCCAGACCTATGAGGTGAGTAACAGGGCACATGCGTGGAAGCATCACTACGTTGTCCAACCAATACAGGGTCCGGCTGAATGTTAGGAGTATGATACCGAGGATTCAGAATTACTCCCTAAGGTATAAACCAGCTTGAGATGGTACAAAACCAGTTGGATAGGCAAGCTGGTAAATATACTGGCAGTCTGGAGGGTTATGGGAACTCTTCGGCAAGAAGTAAAGACTGCTAGTAGTGGGCCGCCCAGTAACCGAGCTATTGACATGTTTTAGTTTGTCTGAGGAGATTTCAAGAGTCGAAACTACGCAGGCGTGGTAACAAACCCCAAATACTTACGCTCGACTACGAGGACGAAACGAAAAAAAATGGCCAGGTGGCCCATGCGCAAACGTATACAATCCCAAATTCCCAAACCCACACATTACAACTTCCCGGAAGGGCCGGCATATATCAAAGCTGCAGGAAAACGAATATGTATCCGAGTAATTTTGTACTCAGGATCAAACATATTTTTAATCAACAAAGATTTAGTTGAACACTTCAACATACTATACGAAACACGTCAGAATACACTACCTATTATAACCTTTGATGGGGAAATTAACCCCTCAGGCGGTAAACACTTTACTCATCCCTTACTCCTAGAAATTGGGAATAATGGCCACCGCTCAGATATATCTTGCGAGGTAGCGGCGGCAGGCAAATATGACTTAATTATCCTGTCTGGATGATGGCATCAGGAACACCCTATTGCAAATATTGCAGACCCAAAGAAGTGGGCATTCAACAAGTATTGTTGTCAAGGACATGTCGAAGATGAAGGAATAGGAAGAATGTTTGAATGGGACGAAACCGTAACTGACGACGAGGAAGCCCAATACTGTGGAAGAATAAAGCAAGTGGACGATCCTAACAAAATACTCCTGGATATGCTACCACAACCCTATGAGAAATACAAGGAGCTAGTCCTCATCTCAAGGGCAGAAACTTTAGCAGGCCGACGAACATTCGATCATGCGATTGATCTCAAGCCAGGCGCTGAACCACCCTGGGGACCCATCTACCCTATGTTGGCATATCAGCTAGACTTGTTAGACAAGTACCTAAAGGAGATGCTAAAGCAGTGAAAGATCGCCCACAGTCAGTCTCCAGCAGGTGCACCAATCCTTTTTGTTCCGAAGCTAGATGGGAAACTGTGTCTCTGTGTGGATTATCGGAACCTTAATAAATTAACAATCTTAAATAAGTACCCCCTACCATTAATGGGAGAACTAAAAGATTGAGTGGCAGGGGCAAAAATATTCACCAAATTGGATCTAAAGGACGGTTACCATCTGTTGAGAATACGCGAAGGAGATGAATGGAAAACGGCGTTTCGAACCAGATATGGGCATTTCGAATACAAGGTAATGCCTTTCGGACTGGTCAATGCACTTGCAACTTTCCAAGCAATAATGAACAAAATCCTCCGAGAGTTTCTCGATTATAGAGTAGTAGTTTACTTAAACGACATTCTAATCTATTCCAAGAGTATGGAGGAACATGAGGAATTAGTAAGAAAGGTCCTGGATAAACTACAGGAACACAGATTGGCAATATCAATCACAAAATCAGTCTTTCACGTGAAATCGGTAGAATTCCTAGGTTACATCGTCGCAATCAATGGCATCACAATGAGCGAACGAAAGGTGGAGTCAATTAGGAACTGGAAGCCACCAAGGTCGGTTAAAGAAGGCCAGATATTTATCGGATTCATCAGGAAAATGTCGGAGGAGTGTCCACGGAGTTCCTGAACGCTAATGGTCCACCAAAGGGGGTTTTGATCCCCGTGGTCCTCCTGGTCCACTCTGATCCGCCCTGATCCAAATTTCCCAAAATTTTACCGAAAATGTGGACCACGGTGGACCACGGGGCACTAGGGTGCACCATGGGGACCAGAATCCCCCTTGGTGGACCAGGAGGGCCGTATACATTTTGCTGATGTTTGCCAACTTTTATCGGCGATTCATCAAAGACTTCTCAAAAATTTGTACACCTATCACGGAAACGCTAAAAGGAGAAAAAAGTAAATTCTTTTGGGGGCCAAAACAGAATACCGCCTTTGAAGAACTCAAAACACAATTTGCCACGGCACCAATCTTGGAACATTTTTACCCAGATCGAGAATCAGTAGTGGAAACAGACGCAAGCGACTTTGCGCTTGGCTGCTTTTATCACAGTTTAAAGAAAAATGGCTTAACCCCGTAGCCTTCCAATCTAGGAAATTAAACGATGCAGAACGCAACTACGAGATCCACAACAAAGAATTACTCGCCATCTTGGAAGCTTTCAAGGAATGGTGTAATTATTTGGTGTGGAGCCAGAGGCAGATAAGGTGGGCGCAAAGACTAGCGGATTATAATTTTAAGATAATTTACCGACCAAGGACAAGAGGAGGAAAGCCTGATGCACTAAGCCGACGGCCAGAGTACTGTCCTGAGGAGGGAGCTAAGCACAGCGAGCAGTCTATTTTAAAGCCCGAGCACTTCGAATTAGCACTTATTTATGCCGAAGAAGAAGACAAAGGATACGTTTCAGGAATCGAACAACCGAAGTGGAACGTAATTAGGGTGAAAACGACTCTCCGCAAAAGCTAAACCTCCGACCAAAGGATCAAGGCTAGCAGTAGGCCACGACCTATACGCAATTCAGGAATTTACCCTACCAGCCCAGGGTCAGGTATTGGCAGAAACAGGAATAGCGATTGGGCTACCAAAAGGCACCTATGCAAGAATTGCTCCACGAAGCGGACTGGCCAGCAAAAAAGGCATCGCAATAAATGGGGGTGTGGTGGACGCAGACTACAAAGGAGAAATAAAGATCATTATGGTAAACCACAGTAGGGCTGATTGTCGGATTCAACCAGGTGACCGAATAGTGCAACTCATAATAGAGAAAATTGACATATCAGACATGATGGAGGTAGATAGCCTTCGGGAAACGGAAAGATCGAACAAAGGATTCAGAAGTACCAATCTCTCCCCTAAGCGAACCATCGAGGTATCGGACTCGCCACCCATGGTATGTTTCCTACAAGCGGAAAAAGGAAACAACGAATACTTTGACATCGAAGATATGAGGAGTCACCCATGGTTAACGCAAGAACATGTTATGATGTCAATCGCTTTTCTATCTCAAGTAGAAATGAACGCGTTTAACACAGACTTCATCACAGAAGTATTGGCAGCAGGAGTAAAGGATGAGGAATGGATAAGTAGGCAGAAGGAACTAGACAGGTTGGAGGCTGAAGAGAAAGAACCACCCAAGAACTGGCATAAGAAACAGGAGTAACTCTAGTACAAGAACCGCTTGTATATCCCGACAATCAAGCTCTACAAACCACAATCGCCAAAGGATGTCACGACTCACGAGTAGCGGGGCATTTTGGGCAAGAAAAAACAATCGAGATTGTCACCCGTGACTTCTACTAGAAAGGACTCACCCCTTGGATTAACGACTATGTGACGTCATGTGACGAATGTCAACACAATAAGTTGCCACAACATGCAAAGTACGGGTTATTACAACCACTGCAAGTTCCTTTCGCCGCATGGACATCTATCTCCACAGACTTCATTACCCACCTACCAGAATCCCAGGGACACACCCAGATCATGGTAGTAGTAGACAGATTCACAAAAATGGCCCATTTCATAGGCTTAGGAGAAAATGCAACGGCCAAGGACATGGCAGATACTTTCTTACGAGAAGTTTGGAAACTTCATGGGCTCCCTACCGAGATAATATCAGATATGGATGCTAAGTTCTCGGGGGAATTTTAGGATTCTTTGTGCAAATCGCTAGGCATGAAACGCAAAATGTCAACAGCTTACCACCCCCAGACCGACGGACAAACAGAAAGAACCAACCAAGCTTTGGAAGGTTACTTACGCAACTTCGTCAACTATAATCAGGACAATTGGTATCAGCTGTTACCACTAGCAGAACATGGGTACAACAAGTCCACTACAACTGCCCATGGGTTATCCCCCTTCTACGCCAACTATGAGTTCCACCCGCAAACGGAATGGATGAAGGAACAAGAAGCTAAGAATCCAGGAGCAGGACTCTATGTACACTAGATGCAGAATATACACCAATGGGCCAAAACAGCATTGGAGAAAACTCGCGAAGATATGGGCAGATATTATGACCGGAAAGCAAAACAGCATCCGGACATTAAAATTGGGGACTTAGTAATGCTAAACGCAAAAAACATATGAACTAAGGGAGTAACGAAAAAACTAAGCCCGAAGCTTGACTGACAGTTCAAAGTGTTGGAAGTTAAGAAGAGCAACCGAGCCTTCAAATTCGAAATCTCCCCACGATGGAAAATACATCCCGTGTTCTATATATTGGTACTGGAACTCTACAGAACCTCAATACGGGAGGCCAGGGAACAACCACCTAGAGAACCTGAGGATGTTGAGGGAGATCTCGAATGAGAAGTGGAAAGAATAGTTAAAAGTGAGATAATCATTTACGCTAGAAAGGTGGAAAGACGAAACTGAACGTTCAAGGAACTTCGGTATTTTGTAAAATGGAAGGGGTGTGCGGAGGACGAGAATACTTGGGAACCCCCAGAAGGGTTAACAAACGCTCGGGAGATGGTAGAAAGTTTTCATAGGCAAAACCAGCAGATGCTGGGACTGGCCGAAGTTGAATGAATTAGGAAAGGTTTTCCTCATGTGGACAAGGAAACGCATGAGGTTCTTTACCCTACTACTTCAAGTTCAAAAAGAAAGTTAGAATAAATTGGATCTAGTTATATAAATAAAAGGTATTCGAGGCGAAACCTTAAGGAGGGAGCTCGTGTTAGGCACATTGGAAGCCTATGTATGGAATACTGGAATCCAGCGCACAGACCTCCGAGTGCACAGACCCCTGCACACAGACCTCAAAAATACGGCCGTCATACCCCTGTGGTCCCGACATTGACTAAACGGTATAATCATTGGTATTATATCCGAAGGTCACGTGTTTAACCCCCACTGCCGTCAGAGTAATTATTACTATGTCATGGTTGTATATCAGTCTCTGTATCTTGATACAAGAGATGCGACCGAGAGGTTTTCACTGATTTCTAGATAAGAGCTGGCGCTCTATTAGTACGAAGTCAAACTGTGAAGTTTAATCAGTTGGCGGAGAAGTTATGGCGCTTCAAAGATAAGCCGACCGACATATGTACTTAGCTTCGTAAGGAGTAAGCATATGATTACCCGGCATGAGAAATCTTGATCAGAACATGACCAGAGGGAATGACTGGTATGATAGCGAGCCAGGCTGCATATACAGACTAAGTTCATACAGCGCAAAGATCGAATGCAAGTAATTGGAAGGTAAATTAACTTAGTAATGGACTTAGCTGAAGTGGTGTGCGAGTCTTCAGGGTCAAAGGATGTCTGCACATTTCTAAAATCAAGACGAAGTCTAGAAGGTACTTCGCTAGTATAGGAGTAAGAAGTACTCTCAGAAATACTATAAGTAGACAGGGTCTCGCCAGATAGTTAGAAGTATCATTAAGTACCGGAGAAGAGATCTTATCAATATAAAAAGTTATCACGTGTAACGATCCTTCCCTCTGGGCGATACTTGCAGCAGGTAACAACTCCGAGATTCTCGCGCACTACTTTGATAGCCGAATACACCTGCTCCTATCGTGTAGTCGAGAACTCGCTAAGAGACACTTCTCTTTATTCGCCGGAATCGTAATAGTAAAGATAACTTGAATTGATAGTATAAGAAAGTACTTAGATGGTTGCGTGAGGAACTAACTACTCGTCGGTTTTCTTTTTTTTTTTTTTTCTTGTTTTTTTTTTTTATATCAACTTGCATTTGTTTACGACTACTGGGTACAAAACAGGCATGCATCATCAGATATGGCCAAGAAAAAACCTCGATCCAACCTGGCGCCAGTGGAAAAAGCCATCATCCCAAGACCCTCTGGTATGGGCCCAACCGCACGATCTCGCAGACAAGAGAGAAAAACAACATCGGCTGGCCAAAGTGGACGACAAAGTAAATCCCCAAAACCCTACAAGCAGGAAACAACAGGAATACCACTTGCGATGAACTCCTACCCCCTAACAAAAAGAACCCTGCCTGCGCAGCGAAACAAGGAGAGTAACGTCTAACCAATACAAAATGAAAGGAAAGACAAACAAGAGCAACCTATGAGAAAGAAAACCCAACCAAGACATAGAGTAAACACAACACTAACGATCTGACAAAGGGGCCGGCCATCACCCTTGTGGCGGAAACGAGGGGCAATTATGACACGAAAGAAGCCAGCAAGAATTACATCGTACCGAGGCTAACAGTCGTTCAAGTAGGCGGTGCAATACCATGAACTGTCGTAACCGAGGAATGCGACCGTGGGCAGTCGCGGGGGCGAGTGGAGCCAGCAGGCAGAGAGGATGCCAGCTGAAAGAATGATCCAAGCCGACCGTGTAAGCGAGTGCGAGGGAGAAACAAGGGGGTGGCTGTAACCAGGCCACGGGACGAGACGACGAGACGGGGAGGGGGGGTGGAAGGCAACCACACTCTAGAAACAACCGACAAACAGGCCATGCACGAATGATTTCGGACCGAGAGGACGATAGTGGGTACGGCGAAGTTACTGACCGAAGCTTTCCCCAGCGAGGGACAAGCCATAGAACCAAGGGCGTACTCTCACCAAGGTCCGGACACCATAACGCCGATCATAAACGTAGGAAGGAGTAAAGCCAACCGTGGTGATCGCTAAGCGAGGCTTGTGACCGTGGGACGAAAGGGTGGGTGAGAAGAGCCTTCAAACAACCCCTAGGACAACGCTTTCTCAAGGCGAGGCCATCATAGAACAGGAAGAAGGTAGTGTCGTCACCCTCGTAGGCAGCGAGGCCATCACAGGAGAGGAGAGGGAGGTGGTGGAGTTGACCATGAAATCCAATGGTGTTGAGATTTCAATCGCCGGAGGTGTAGAGGAGATCGTTCGTGACTAAGTACTCGTCGGTCACGGCCACTTTACATTGGCGTTCCTCCCACAACCCTAACCCTGGTGACTCATACCCTTGAGTCACACGACCTCATGACTCGTAGCGAGTCATGTGCAAAATCCACCAGCTGACTTCTAACAAGTCAACTGCGTAACATACCTAAACCAATCATAATCCAAATAACAAGTCATGTGCGCAATTCGCGTCACATGAGTGAAAGCCATGACTCGTAATGTGAGTCATGTGCAAAAGTTCATAAATCATATGACCACAATCGTAGTCATGTGAGAAACATCAACCAATAACATTATAACGATGACATCGCAAGTGCAAGTCATGTAAAACAAATCACAAACCAATGACTCATAATCATGAGTCATGTGAAACCATTTTCCTTGCCTTAGTCAGGTTTGTGACATTAGCTCCCTTCTCCCCTAGCATCGGTCCCTCGATGCTTATTTCCCAATATCCAACATCTGATTTCCCAGGCGTTTAACTTGCCTCATTAGTCGTCTGTTGATACTCTCTTCATTCCTCCACGACGTTCTCACCATTCCTAGCATGGTGTTAGCGACCTCGAGCGACCACAACTAATCCGCAATCGTTTTCTGCTGATTGCTGATTGTCTCGTCTTGTAGTCGTATCATGTTCTCGTGGTGTTCGTTTCGCCTTAGTAGGCCGTCGATCTGTTTGTGTAGGCTGTCGACGTCCAGAACCGTTTCTTCCCTTTCCCTTCTCTCCTCCTCTTCGTTCATGCTCCTCTCCCCCTCAAGCCTTATCCTCACGGCTTCTCTTCCTCTCCTCGTTATTTCGTGTTCCCTGCTCAACGGTGCTTGAGCCCCTCCTGGTCTGGTATAGTATCCCGCTTGGATTTTGTCTTTCTTGTGGAAACGACAACTGTCTTTGAAACACTTTTCCCCAGTGTATATCTCGGAATGCGACCTTTGCTTTGGTCTGGTCAGAGGAGAAGGAGGAGGAGGAGTTGTTGCCAATTCGTACGGCGTTTCGTAGGGTACCGTTTGACCGGTACTATGTCTTCTTGGTTTTCGAGGGAACCAATTCCCTCCTTGTTTCCCGCCGATATAGACTTGACATTCGTCGTCATAACAGCCCGTCCATGATAGGTTTCTATGCTTGTTTCGCTCTATGTTCCGCTTTGCCTCGAGCTGGTTTGCATCCAGCTCCGATTCTGGTGGCCCAGAGTATGGTGGGCTAGTAGGCGGAAATGGGCCGAAGCTGCGATTGCCGTAATCGCCCCATCCTTCTTCGGCCTTGCGCAGTGCGGCAGTTGGTTGCGGGAACTCCACTTCCACCCATTCTTGGTTTGTCTGGGTAGCGGGAGTGGAATCGTTGAACTGCGAGCTCAGCATTTTCGAAGTCTTCTGCGGGGTACCAGGTTTTGTCGTGTTCTGGTGAATATCCCGTCCACTTAGCTCGATATTGCAAGTGGTTTCGATGTACTCGAGGGTCGATAATTTCTTCGAGTTCGTATTCGTTTTCTCCGTCTATCTCAATAGGCGGAGGAGGAGTTTGTATTTGAGAGGGGAATTTGTTGTTTTCGTAGGGTTCGAGGAGTAAGATGTGGAATGTGTCGTGTATCTTCATCGAGGGTGGCAGAGCCAGCTTATAAGCACTGCTGCCAAGCTTTGCCACTATCTTGAATGGCCCAATTTTCTTGTAATCCAGTTTTTTCGATGGTCTCGTTGTCTTGATGTTGCGTGGCAATAACCAGACTTTGTCTCCTGATTTGAGATTCGGATCGGGTTTTCGGTGTTGATCGTAATATTCTTTTTGCCGTAATTTTGCCGCCGCCATCTCGCTTCGTAGTGTGTCGTGTAATTCCCTCATATCTCCCGTTGATATCTTTTTTATTTGCATGAGATGACCAATTGTTTCGAATTCGGGGTTGATTCCGTAATTTGCATAGAATGATGTCGTTTTGATCGTTTCCTGGTATCCGTTGTTGTATGCAAATTCTGCCAGCGATAATGCCTCATACCAATCGTCTTGTTGGTAGTTGATGTACGCTCAGAGGTATTGTTCCAATATGGCATTGGTTCGTTCGGTTTGTCCATCCGTCTGCGGATGAAATGCCGTGCTGAGTCGTCTTTCAATTCCCATTTTCATCGTGGTGTCCTTCCACAAGTCCGATGTGAATAGTGTACCTTGATCCATGATGATATCTAGTGGGATTCCGTGTAGTCGAACTATTTCTTGTATAAATAGCTTTGCAAACTGCCCTGCGTATAGGTCTTTTCGGCATGGTATAAAAGGACTTATTTTGGTCAGGCGGTCGATGACGACCAAAATGCTGTCATAATCGTTGGATACCGGTAGGTCCGTAATGAAGTCCATTGCTATCAACTTCCATGGTCGATCGTGTGCCTTGTTTGGTTGTAATAGTCCGTAGGGTGCATGTCGTACCACTTTCGTTCGTTGACATGTGTCGCAATTTTTGACGAATCGTTTAATTGTTTCCCTCATATTTGGCCAATAGTATTTGCGGCATATAAGTTCAGTAGTTTTCGCCATTCCTCCATGTCCTGCCTGTGGGACATCGTGGTGTTTGTAGATAAGGGTGGTCTTCAGCCCTTCGTCCTCTGGTATCCATATCTTTCCTTGGTACCATAGGTATTTGTCCTTCCATTGGCATAGTGTAACAGGTTTACTCCTGTTTTGACTAAATACAATGAGACCGGCGGTAGTCCTGCTATAGCTGGGCTCAAGGGAGGCTTCGGGAGAGGCGAAGGGAGAAGAGTATTAGGTAGAGAGCGTAGGGAACAAAGGATCGCCGTTCAACCAAGTATATTCTTAATCTAGGCGTCTCGCTGAAGTCTGCCCTGTCTCCTGCTAGCCAGGAGACGGTTCTTAAATACATAAGTTGTTCCCATCCTTCAGTAATCAGTTATCCCGCAACTACGATCATTACCGGTGTGTGTACAGTCCACCGGAATCCTGTAGTCCTGCCGGAGTCTCAAAGACTCATAGCTCTCCGCAACAAAGCCTGCTGCCTACCGCCGGTATATATGACCATTCCTTACCGGAATTCAAACAGATAAGTTCCAACCAAAGAAACTCAACATATAGCAAGCTGCCGGTATCTTAATCAATACCGGAGGTGAAATAAAACCAAACATAAATCATACTAAACTAAGCATAGGAAATCCATCGTTACCGCCTGTGTAATGCTGCCGGAACATGTACACATGTTACACATAGCCAGAGTGCTACCCCTTTCACTTCTTTTTCTCCTTTGTCCAATGCTTCCTTGATTTGTCGTATGTATTTGTCTTTTTTACTTGCTTCCTTGATTTTTCCTTTGTCCATGTCCTGGAATTCCACTAGTTCCAGTTCGTTGATTTCCTCCCAATACTGTTCCTTTGGAAGTGTATTTGAGGGGTGTTGATGAGCCTTGGATCTCCTGCCGTTGGTAGGTCTCCAGCTCTTCGGGTGAGTGCATCGGCTTTTCCATTTTCTTTCCCTGGTTGGTAGTATATCTTGAGGTCGAACTGACGTATTCGTCGTTCCCATCGTTTTTGCCGGTCGCTGAGGGTTTTTGATATCCTGAAGGTAACCAGGTTTTTGTGGTCCGTCATGACTCGTACTTGGTGTCGACATCCTTGGACATATCTTCTCCATTCCTCTAGGGCTTGTATGACTGCTAATAGTTCTTTGTCGTGGACGTCGTAATTGATTTCGGCGTCCTTCATTGTCTTGAATCGAAACGCGACTGGTCTCCATCTTCCGTCTGGTCCCTGTTGTGATAGTATTCCCGAACAGACATATTTCGATACATCTGTCTCGATCATTGTTGGTCTGTCGGGGTCGTAATGGTCTAGGACCGGTGAGGTGGTGAGTTTCCTTTGTAGTTTTTTGAATACTGCTTGTTCGACATCTCCCCATTCCCATTTAACGGGCTTCTCGGTAAGCCGATATAGGGGTTTGCTTGTCCTGCTGAATCCTTCTATGAAGCGTCGATAGAAGTTGCAAAAGCCGAGGAAGCTTGCACTTCCTTAACCTTTGTTGGCGCCGTCCATTCCCATATTGCTTTTGTTTTGATGGGATCCGTCTTGATGCCGTCTTCGTTGATGATAAATCCAAGGTATTCCACTTCTTTCTTGTGGAATTCGCATTTAGAAGGTTTGACCTTCATTCCTGATTCGTATATGTCTCCCAAGATGTTGGCGACATCTTTTCAGTGTTGTTCCAAAGTGTCCGAGTATATTAGGACATCGTCCAAATATACTATGCAGCAGATATCGATATACCTTCGAACCGTATTGTTGATCCATCTTTGGAATGCCGCAGGTGCATTGGTTAGCCCAAAGGGCATTACCAGGTATTTGTAGGTTCCCAATTTGCTTGACAAAGTTGTTTTCCATTTATCGCCTTCCTTGATTCTAACGTTGTGGTTGGCGTCCTTGATATCAAGTTTCGTGAAGTATTTAGGTGGTGTTGAGCCGATCCAATGCCTCGCTGATGAGTGGCAGTGGATACCGGTCTTTTTTGGTGACTTCGTTAAGCCCCCTGTAATCCACGCATAATCGAAGCTTTCCGTCTTTTTTCTTGACGAATAGTATGGGCGACGCTAGGTCTGTCCATACTTCTCGTATCCATCCTCTTCCTAGGTTCTGGTTGATATATCGTCGTAGTTCGTCTAGTTCGTCCGCGCATAGTGGATATATCTTCTTTGTCGGGACTTTTTCTCCGTCTTTTAGATTGATTTCCAGGTCAACTCCTGGTCGGTGTGGCGGTAGTCCGCTTTTTTCTTCTTTTTTGAAGACGTCCATCAGGTAACGGTATTCCTTCGGAACTATTTCTTCTAGTTCTTTTTCTTCGTTGGTTGCTTTGTTCGGAATTGCCAATTCCGTGCTGATATTGACTGCTTCCAGTCTCATTTCGTTCTCGATCCAGCTTCTTTTGATGATCCCGGTGGTTTCTCCTTTCCAGTAGAAGTGGCCGAATGCCTTAGCCGAGATTTCACTTATCTCGATCCGTGGTTTTGACATGCTTGCTTTCTGGCTAGTGTCTTCCTTGGTTTCTGTACTGCCGAATCCGTGGTTGCTTCTCTCGGTTTCGTCCAGTGAGGCTACTTCATATAGCTCTCCAGTGTTGATCCTTTCAATGATCAATTGTGCAATTCAATCTCCTTTTCGTTCCGTGTACTCGGTAGTTCCTTGGTTGACCATTACTACCTTCACTTCTCCCGAATAATCGGCGTCTATAACTCCCGCCTTGGTGCTGAGTCTGTGTTTGACTGCGAGAGCACTGCGTGAAGCTATTCGTCCATACCTGTTGTGAGGTAGCCCGATGGCTATTCCAGTTCCGATCGTTACCTGCCTCTGGGCTGGTATGTTGATGTTCTCAATTGCATATAGGTCGCTTCCTGCTGCCTTAATCGATCCCTTTGTAGGCATTCTCGCTTCGTTGGTCAATCGTTTGACCTTGACATGCTTGTCAATGCTGGCCTGGACTTCCGATAACTTGGTAATCAAGTTTTCTTCCAGGGCTTCCGCTTCCGGTACAGATTACGCAACAGGTGGACTCTTCAAACACCATGTTGTACATTGCTCGCTGTTGAAAGTAATCTTCTTATCGTTCCAATCGATTGTCGGATTATGCGTTCGTAACCATGGCATTCCCAAGATGACTTTATAGTTTTGCAAATTTGCCACTTGGAGAGTTGCTAATTCCCTATGGCTATTAATGTCCATAGGTACTTTCACAACATGGGTGACTGGCCCCATGCTGCTTGGCTTCCCATCCGCTAGGTAAATTTCTCTCGGTTTCTGAGCTCGTGTTGTCGGGATTCCGTGCTTCTCACATATCCCCTGGTCGATAAAATCTTCTGTTGCTCCCGAGTCGATCATTGCGTTGATCGTGACTGTTTCCTTTTTCCCATGAAGTCTGACCTTCACCATAATGTGATCGTTTTCGTTTTCAAGTGTTTCCGTGTAGTTGAGTGCCTCGTAGTAATTTGCCAAAATCATGGGTTTCCTTTCGGGTCAGTCCCTCAGACTATCTCTTACTGGGGACTTTCTTCATTTCCCGACGGTTCGGGTTCTCGTTCCACTTCCATTTCTCTGATCCTTGGTTTGGCTGCCCATGGTGCTCGTCGTTGAGATTGTCCATTCCTTTGTTGACTAGTATTGTCCCATCCGTCCATTCCATTGTTGCAATCTTTTGCTCGATGATTTGGTTTTCCGCATTTGAGGCATAGTTGTTCTCTGAGTCTTCTCCTGAACTCGTTGTTGGGTAGCCTCCAGTTAGGTTGCCTTTGTGTCGCATCGAGGTCCATTGGGTCTGTTCTTTGGTCGATAGTGAATGGCCTGAATGTGCCATCTTGGTTTCTTGGTACCTCAACAGCTCGGTTTGCTGTATTTTTCTGTTGTATGCTGTTGACGAAGTTGATGCGATTTTCCTTTTTGATAGCCCAGTTTGCGAGGTCTTCGACATCGTCCGTTTCGTAGTTGTCTTGTCCCTATGCGTCTTGTAGGGTCCGGTTGATTCCTTTAAGGAATATTCGTTGCATTGATTGGTCGTCGTAGTCCGCTTCGTCTGCTGTCAATCGGAATTCGTTCCAGTAGTCGGTTATGTTTCGTTTCCCTTGAACCATGCCCTCGATCTTGGTTCTTGCTGCATTCTGTGCGTCGACGTCGGCAAACTGTCTTCGTAGCGCCTCGGTAAACCGACCCCAGGTCTCCCAGCTGGCTGTTTTCCTTCCTTCCGCGTATGGTGTGATCCACTTTGCCGCTGCTCCCCTTAATAGTGACTTTACGTATGTCACCTTTTCAGTGTCGATGGTGATGCCCGTTGCTTCATAGTACAGGTTGCATTGTGCTATGAATGTCCGTAGTGTCTCCCGTTCTCCTTTGAACTCGGGTGTTGGCTTGACCTTTAGTCTCCAGGTTCCTCCCCCACCTTGTGCCAATTGGATGATTTGTCGTAGTTGTTCTTCCGTGAATCCTGCCAATTGGATTGCCGTCGCAGGGCCGCCTGCTGGGGGGTTGCTCGGTCCGCTGGGTGCCGCTGGTGCTGACATTATGTTTCTTCTTGTGATGGTTGGTGATGCTGTTCCTTCAGATCCTGCTGGGGATCCTGGTTCCGGTGATACTGGTCTTCCGGCCCTTGATGTTTTGACTGATTGTTGAAGTGCTTCTCCTAAAGTCTCTGTGTCGAATACTGCTTCTGCTAGCGGGTCTTCGTATTGTTCCGACGTCTTGCCTGTTTGTTAGGTGCTGCGATGAGACGCAACCAAATGTAACGATCCTTCCCTCCGGGCGATACTTGCAGCAGGTAAGAACTCCGAGATTCTCGCGCACTACTTTGATAGCCGAACACACCTGCTCCTATTGTGTAGTCGAGAACTCGCTAAGAGACACTTCTCTTTATTCGCCGGAATCGTAATAGTAAAGATAACTTGAATTGATAGTATAAGAAAGTACTTAGATGGTTGCGTGAGGAACTAACTACTCGTCGGTTTTTTTTCTTTTTTTTTTTTTTTATATCAAGTATATTTGTTTTACAACTAGCGGGGCACAAAAACTGCATGCCTCATCAGATATAGCGGAAAATAGTCCCACGATCCAACCTGGCGCCAGTGGAAAAAGCCATCATCCCGAGACCCTCTGGTATGGGCCCAACCGCACGATCCCGCAGACAAGAGAGAAAAACAACATCGGCTGGCCAAAGCGGACGACAAAGTAAATCCCCAAAACCCTACAGGCAGGAAACAACAGGAAAACCACTCGCCATAAACTCCTACCCCCTGACAAAAAGAACACTGCCTGCGCAGCGAAACAAGGAATGAAACGTCTAACCAATGCAAAATTAAGGGAAAGACAAACAAGAAAAACCCATGAGAAAGAACACCTAACCGAGACATAGAGTAAACACAACACTAACGATCCCAGAAAGGGCCTGGCCATCACCCTTGTAACGGAAACGAGTGGGAATCATAGCACGAAAGAACCCAGCGAAATTACATCGTACCAAGGTCAAAGTTGTCTAAGGAGGCAGTGCAATACCATGAACAGTCGTAACCGAGGAATGCGACTGTGGGTAGCCGCGTGGCGAGTGTAGCCACCAGGCAGAGGGGATGCAAGCCAAAAGAATGATCCAAGCCGACCCTGTAAACGAGGGCGAGGCTAAAACAAGAGGGTGGCTGTAAGCGAGCCACGGGACGAGACTATGGGACGAGGGGAAGGGGTGGAAGGCAAACAACTCGCTAGAAACAACCGACCAACAGGCCATGCTCGAATGATTTCGGACCGAGAGGACGACAGCGAGAACCACGAAGTTAGTGACCAAAGCTTTCCCCAGCGAGGGACAAGCCGTAGAACCAAGGGCGTACTTTCACCAAGGTCCGGACACCGTAACGCCCACCGTAAACGTAGAAAGAAGTGAAGCCGACCGGGACGATCGCTAAGCGAGGCTTGCAACCGTGAGACGAGGGGGTGGGTGAGAAGAGCCTTCAAACAACTTCTAGGACAACGCTTTCTCAAGGCGAGGCCAAAATAAAAGAGGAAGAAGGTAGTGTCGTCACCCTCCTAGGCAACGAGGCCATCAGAGGAGGGGAGAGGGAGGTGATGGAGTTGACGATGATATTTCATGGTGTTGAAATTTCAATCGCCGGAGGTGGAGAGGAGATCGTTCGTGACTAACTACTCGTCGGTTTTTTTTTTCTTTTTCTTTTTCTTTTTCTTTTTTTTTTTTTTTTTTTTTTTTTTTTTTTTTTTTTTTTTTTT
>QOVD01000762.1:1522-42647 GCA_003521225.1 Tuber microsphaerosporum
CCACCGAAATATCAATCATGCAGGCGGTTAAAAACAAACTTTCCACCCTTGAGCCAAGCGCTTTTTAGTTAAAAATGAAATAACGCCGCTAGAAATACTAAAGTTTTGCTAGCACGATCTAAACTACAAATCATAGGGCACCTAATCGCTCGAGCCCTTGTCGGAATTCCTTTATCGCAGTGTCAATATCTTCGTAATCCAGTGCGCTAATCGCCCATTTCGCGTGCTTCTGAGCTCGGAGGATATCTTCCTCGTTCGGCTCATGTCTTTTCATGACTTGTTGGGACGGTGTCGGGATGGGTGGCTGTTGGACAGGTGCTGGTGAATGAGAGTAGTAACTTGCGGGTTGGTTGTTGTAATTGTATCCTTGGGGTGGCGTTAGGGGCGCTGCGCCAAGTGCAGAGGGTGGGTAGTGGGTGTTTAATAGGTGTTGGGCATGCATTTCTGGGAACCCGGTATTCGCAGCGCTCATCGTTGAAGGGGAGAGACTTGGTGCGCTAGGCTCGTGGACAATGGGTACTTGTGGAGAGTACTCGTTGGATGCATCTGACGTGTGTATCTGTGGTAGCGAGGGTGGTGGGGCTTGAGACATTGGGCGTGCTGGAGGGGGAGGAGTGAGGATCGACGGGGATTCAGGGTGGTAGAATCGCCCGGGCCCTTGATCCCCTGGGGGTGGTGAAGGCGCTTGTCTAGGCGCTTGCGGGACCGGGACAGAAACCGTAGGAGCCGGCGGAGAAGACGGCAGCAATGGTGGAGCTTCATCCTCAACTGTTGGAGGTGGCGGTAATGAATTGTCGGCTTCGGGGGTCCCCGTCAGTTCAGGCATGCTCGGATTAGGGTCCTGACCGAGGTTGATAGCTTTCCAAATCCGTGCGGCATGGAACTTTGCGAACTTGATCTTTTGTTGGATCTACTCCTGTCAGCACTGCTTGCCACTCAACCGCGGAATATTACTGTGCAACAAACCTCGGCATCCGGCTCCGCAAAGATCTTGACAAGCTCTAGAAAGCATACTGCCGCTAACAGCGTATCCCGTGTCGTACTTCCCACCCCTTGTTAGCTCAAAGACAACAACCAGGTCGAACAGGCAATGCACACCTAGTAGCCTTCCCAGCAGCAACAACCTTCGCCCCATTCTCAAATATCTTTAACGCAAAGTTCTCCACATACGCCTGCGCCGCTATGTCATCGCCAATAATATCCTTATCCTTCAATTCTTCCTTGCGCTACTCCCATTAGCCCCGTTCCCAAAGTGCAGATAAAGGGGCAAGAGAAAATACCCTCTCCAGCTCGTCCATCAAATCCGCTGTCCATGTCGTGCACGCGGCACTGGTGTGATGCAAATTATTTGCAAGGATCTGCTTGACGGACCAGAAGTAGCCTGTATTTATACACCTCCTCCCATCAGTAATGTCTTTCTTTCGATTTGGGGAGTGGGAGAGTGGGGAGCAACAATAATAAGCAATAACCGGATCAACACTCCTTAATTGATTCCCCCGCAGGACGAACTGTTTGATTAATTTTAATTCCGGTGGTGGCTCGCGTACAGGACTCGACTTATCGGCCATGGTGAATTGATTCGCAAAGTAGGTACTGAGACTGTTAGGTAGGAGGGGAAACTGTGGGAAGAGAGGCGTTGCCAATGAGTGAATGGAGGCTCTTGCAATGTTTGTGGTTTGAGTTGATATGACGTTAGGAAAAAGCTGGCACTGCAGCTGACTTATCGATAAGTGCGGGGGAGCTAAACCCAGGAAACAAGGAAAGTGATTCTGGAACGATAGGATAAATCAAGTTACCGTTAACATCACTCGTAAACCTGGAATCACCTAGCTTAAGTAAAGTACGGTGCTTGTACGAGTACTCGTACAGCAATGTCACGGCATTGCAGATGCTGCGTTACCATTACCCAATTCCTCGGTTTTCGTAGAGTTAGATAAGCCAATGTAATCTACAACCTCAGCATCGTCTTCCAGCCTGGACGTTGATGATCGGACAGTCAAGGCTTCCAAAGCACTAACCATTAAATTTAACTATATCATAGCAAGAGGATGAGCCTAGCATGGAATTTGGTCAAAAAGGTAGGAAGCTTCTATGCCTTCCAATCTCTTAGTGTCTGGTGTCTGGTGTTGGGTCACCCATGTTCATAGCACTAGAAGCAGATAATACTTATAATAAAGTATCATAAAGATATCCTCTTATAACCCCACCCTCTTCATAATCGTCAACTTCTCGCTCTATCTATCCGACCTTGATCTAGCTCTATCATATCCAACCCCTCACCTCACCGAATTCAATCCAACCAATCCACCATATACTACAAGTATCATGGCCGTAGCTCCAAAATTCGCAGCTCACATCCTCGGCAGCATCGCACACCCCGTCCACACCCTCGAGATCTGTGCGTAAATGCCCCGCCCCCTAACACCCCTCACGAGAATAGAGCTAACACCAACCAAAAAGACCTCGACTACGTCTGCCCGGTAAGACTCCGCCATTAGACCAAGGTCAATAACCAAATTCACACACAAAAACCCCAGTTTTCCGCAAAACTCTTCAAGCGTGTGTACAACGATGTGAAGCCAATTCTCGACACTAGGTTCCCTAACAAAGTCCAAGTGCGTAAGACTATGATACCGTACTCCAGCATAAATAAATGAACTAAATGAAGCTAATAATATGATATTATGATACCATGACAATCTAGATCGTCTTTAGACAACAAGTCCAACCATGGCATCCTAGTTCCACGCTCAGTGAGTGATTCCCGAGGAAGGGAGGGAACCCTCATCGGTATCTTGTATATAACGACTAATATGTCATATTATGTTCCCGAAAGCCCACGAAGCAGCGCTCGCTGTGGAACGAGTTGATCCAAGTTCCTTTTGGAAGTACTCTGCTGTTCGCAACGCTAATTACCCAAGCCCAACGTAGCCTATGAATGGTATACCCCGCAGTGCTAATTCATATTAAACACAACCCCGCAGGCTATCTTCGAAAACCAGGTCGACTTCTTCGACGTCAACGTTGTTAACGAAACAAGAAACGCAGTATGTATAATACCCTCCGACCCCACACACCCACATTCATCTTCCCTCACAGCCAGCTTGGGCTAACAACCAACTATCGCGCCAACATAGACTTACAAGCGTCTCTCCGCCCTAGCTGCTCCCCTGGGCGTCGACGAGCAACAAATCTACAAGCTCTTGACGGTCCCTGACAAGCCTGTCGATGGCTCATATAACGTCGGTAACCAAATCACGAACGACTTGAAGCTACACGTTAAGGCTGCCCGGTTGGTTGGAGTGCACGTTAGTCCTACCGTTATCTTTGATGGGATTGTGGATAACTCGATTTCGTCCGGCTGGGATGTTGTGCAGTGGGAGGAGTGGTTGGTGAAGAATGTTTTTTGAGCGGCGGCTATACTGGCGGTGTATCGTAGCGGCCTGTGGTAGCGGTGGTAGTGGTGGGGTGGGTGCGAGTGTGCTGGGATCGCGCTGATCACAATTCTGGTTCGTTGATAGCACGCGCCCAATTGATGGAATAATAAATGACTCGCCCTTTTGAATTTTTTGATATCGTGTACTCGTAAAATCCACTGCGAGATAATCGTGTACGGGACACACAGAGTGAATAAAACAGGCCTTCCTCCGTCAATTAAAAGCAAACCCACTAATGAAGAACTTAAGGAAGCAAGGGATAGTGCCGCAGCTGCATCAGCTGCCGTAGCAAAGAATGGAAACGAAGGAGAATGGAAAGAGAAAAGAATAGATTAACGCGAAGAGCAAAGAGAGGTAGATGTGAAAAGAACCAAACGACAAAAACACCCTCTATTCCCCCTACGCAAAAAAAAAAAACCCCCCTGTCGCAACTATGAGAAAAACTGGCTTTTCTGAAAACTCTCAATGCTAATGTCCCCTGGTTTGGTGTCCTTCATCAATTCCCCTGCAATCTCACTTGTCATTGTCTGTGTTCGGCTCTCATCACCCGCGGTGATCTGTTTGGGTGCCCCCTCTTTTCGTGTGATAATCTCCAAATACGGGCTTGGTAGGTATCCAACCCGTGAATCTCTGGCACGGCATCTCCACCACTGTGAGGGGTTGCCCATCGGATCCGCCTTACTCAAGACAGCAACCAAGTCGCCCTTCTTAACCTCCAACTCAACCCCATTACTCTGTTCGGGCGTAAAGTCGAACGTGACGCGGCAAAATTCCAACTTTGTAGGATCCATCTGTGTCGCCATGTCGCCCTCTGGGATCGTGCCCATAACCTTCTTCCGCTCCTCCTCCCGACGGGCGAGAGATCGGATGAGTTTACCCATCAGGTATGGTAAGCCGAAGACGGCAAATACAAAGAACAGGAATGGCTTCTTAGATGGGCGGGAAGCGCCTTTTCCCCCACGACCCTCAAAAGCGGCGAAATTGCTTGCAGTCAACTCGCCGGGTGACGCTGGCAGTGGACGGCCAGTCATCTTTGCTACGGCAATGCGCGCCCATCGCATCATTGTAAAAATACCTAGTATTGACCCGAGGGTGTTCCGAAGGTTGCCAAATTGCTCGGCGACTTGAACCATTGCTACCATTTCAATGGATATCAGCACTGCCACGTGACAACATTACTCTGTAGACTATGACCCTCATATACGTACCAAAGAATGAGGAATGAGTAGCCATATATGTTGACTCGAGCATCTGCGCGAAACCTCCAAACGCTCCGACGATACTCTCAATCATTTGAAACGTAGCAGCAGTACTGCTTTCCATCCCACGTGCAAAGCTATTGGGGTCATTCGGATCACCACCAGGCATTCCTCCGAAGCCTCCGTATCCCCCGAAGCTGCCCATCCCACCCATCCCACCGTACATACTCCCACCGTATCCACCGAATCGCGAATACGGTGACATTCCAGCTCCATATGAGCCATATCCGCCCCCTAGGCCACCACCGAGACCATATCCTGGTGGTCTGTTGTAGGCAGAGTAAGCTCCTGCAGCGGTTGTCGTCGCTCCCAATCGGTTCGCGGTCACGGCACTCGTGAGAGCCGATGGCCGGGCTGGGAGTGAAGGTGGTGCGGAAGAGGCGGCCCCTGCTGGCGCCGTCGCCGGTGCTGCAGGAGCGGTCGTTGGAGCTGGCGAGGGGACAGGGGCGGCTGGAGTAGACATTATGCTCGACGAAGATCCGAGAGCTAAGGGGAGCGGAATCGTAAGCGAGAGGGTTACCAAGGAGAGGGCGAGGAAAAAATGTAGACCCGTGTAACGTAGGGAATTTTGATGAAGACAAAGGCCTAGAGGAAAAAGAGAGAAGGGAAAACTTACAAGATTGTTGTGAACCGTTAACTTCCCACGGCTTAGGAGGAGAAATCTGGGACATGGTGTGGTGGTGGAGCAGGGGCGAATGGACCAAACGGGAGGCAGGCAATGAATAGCCAAGGATTGGTCTTCAAGATTAGTGGATCACCACCACGTCGCTCCAGTCTTAATTTCTGCCCACAAAAGCTCAGAGACGGAACTCGTGGGATAAAAAAAAAAGAAAGAAAAGATCCTGATAAAAAAAAAAAAGGAGGGATAGACGAAGGTATGAAGGAAAGACAATCTGGAGAGATATTACAGCAAAACGAGCCTCGAGTAAGAGAATTTAGGGGGGGGGCAGAAGAGAAGCTGAGATTGTGGGTGGGAGCGAGGTGCTCGACCGACTGTGGTGCAACCTCGGCAGTCGGCTGGCCACAGCTGAGGTCAAAAACTGCGTTTATGCATGTGTGTTATAGTATCGTGCCGCAGCAGGAGGGAAATAAAATGATTGTTACGGCCCGCACGATACAATACTATCGCGGCCGAGTGGAGGCCGAGTGGAGACAGGACACTTTGTATAGGAATTGATCGAATACCGCACTTTCTATCGACAACATCCTTAGTGGAATACCTGTAAAAATACACACTTGTGCCATATCATGCAGCACTGCAGTGTAGTGCCGGTATCCTTGAGTAACACTGTCAACCCCAACCGCAAAAACTCCCCCGATCCCAGATCATTAGGACTCTGGAAATGGTGAGGCACTCGGGGCAGGGACAAAGTACTTATATTAGGGACTGCGCAAGATTTCGTTATGGGAACGATCTAGTAGCGTAAACCTTCCCAGAAAGAGTACCAATTGATTACCAGTTAACTTATTACGGTACTTAGGAGGGCCGGATCCAAATCAAAAGCTCACAGAGATACCCAACTCGACCCTCATTCTCCATCCATCTATCTATATGAAGTGATTAGGCTTCGACAACAAGTTGTCTCAATACTTTACCCCCTGTCCCCCAGTCTGGCTCAGTGCAAGTTAAGGGGGTTAGTATTTCTCCTCTGCTGGACATATTGGATCCCGCCAAGCAAGAGATTCACCTCCTTCCCCACTTGCTTTCAATCCTCAATGCCTGTCATGAACATTATCATACCCGAGATTGATAACAAGCGCGTAAGGTATCACGTCTACAAGTAGAGCAACAAGACAGCACCCACGACTACACGGAGTAGTAGCAGTGAGCTACAAATCAAGAACCAGACCCTGCTCGAGTTCAGCCAGCCTTCACTGCAGGCAAAGTCGACAGCACAAGTGAGTACATACTTGGGAAGGTGCACCTCGTTGTAGGGGACTCTAAAAAAGCACGCATTGAAGACTATAATATTATAATATTATGACTGTATCGATTTAATTCACCCCAAGGTTGAAAATGGTTTATCGAGGGGGCAGATCTGATTGGGGAAGTGATCACACACATGGTGCTCATTAAAAAAGTGAGGTTCGATTGAAAGTTCAATCTCGTAATCTCATTCACCTGTATTTGCTGCGGTAACCAGTAGACCTGTAACTTATCAAGCACTTGGTCAAGGAAAATAACAAGACCCATTCATGAACAAGGGACTTGGAACCATAACTTTTTCGAGTATTCCGTAACAAGATCACCAAGATTCTATTTCCGTTCGCTCTGCATCCCAAGGTATTCGAGTAGTAGAAAAGTACTAGGTAGAATACAAAAATTACATCAATATAAAAAATTATCCGGACAAAAAAAGAACGCCCATGTACCAACTTTCCCCGAGACGACCAAGTGAAGGGCATACATATTCTACATATAAGGTGCGAGGGATTAATTTGGGAGCTTGAAGAGGGATTTAGTCTTCTTGGCGTTGGAAATGAGGTCGTCACTCAAAGTCTTGTCGAAGTTGGTGTTATCGGGAAGTTTAGTGATGAAGATGTCCCCACCGAGAAGAAGAGCAGCAACCTTTATGGTACTGTCAAGAGGGCGATCAAAGTAGCCCATGTTGCCACCACCGCCGTATTTTCCACCTTGCGCGCAGTGAATGTGGCTCTTCATCATGTTGACGGCGGACTGTCCACTAGCGGGATTGCCAGGAAGAGCCTCGAAGATATCGAACTCGCCACAGTCCGGCCAACAGGAGCAGGGACCGCTCTTGATCCCATATTGCGCAACTCGGGCAATCTTGGCGTTTAAGGCCCAGATGGCCGGGATATTATAAGCGCCCTTCCCACTAGCATCACCTTTGTCCTCGGGCATAATGAATTCGAAAGCGAAAACTCTAATATCTCCATCAAAGCCATCTATTCACATGTTAGTAATGCACCCTGTGACAGCGCTAGGTTCAACATACGGTAGGCTGGGATTCCGGGTCTGAAGTATCCACAGTCGGTTCCTTGGCACTTCGTGTCCGAGAAGATTATGAATTCACTATCAGAGGCGATAGTGATATCGCCCAGAGTCTCCGGGTCGGCGGAACCGGCAGTATTGTCTTTGCTGGCATAAGAAATTGACTGACCAAGGCAGCCCCTGCTGGACATTAGCCATCTCATCAACCAGAATCAACGAAGTAGACGAACATGTCGAAATCACCAGATCCCTGCCCACCACGATGGTTCAAAAAAACAAGACCTTCAGAGACACCCTGCTTAGAGCTGTAATACGCCTGGCGCTTGAGTGTACCCGCCGAAGAAAGATCGGGGGTATCAGGCTTAGGGGAGGAGGAAGGCTTAGGAGAGTCGGAGTTCTTAGGGGAGCCAGAGTTCTTAGGGGAGCCGGAGTGCTTAGGGGCGCCGGTTGGTGAGCTAATCGGGGGAGATGGGTTATAGTTATAGTTCTTGACATCGTCCGGAACAGGGCTCCCGGTGCCCTCGACCTCGACGGTCGACCAAACTGTAGTATGCTCAGTAACAATCTCATAATCCGCCTCGGCGGCACGCCTGTGCTTGTGGCCATGGGCATGACGACGCAGGTGCTCCTCTGAGCGCTTTGACTTCTTGTTGTCTGCTGAATAGAAGGCAAACTGCTTCAATGAAAGAGGACCACGGAAATGAAGGGAAAGCTAGCCCAAGTTAGCATTGTGTTAAAAACAATTGGTTGAATATTCGCGAGCTCACCGGTTCACTCAATGGAGCCCCAGGACCAGAAAATTTCTTAGTAGTATAGGTACATGTGCAAGAGTCCTTGTCCATGCCGGTGACTTCTTGGTACTCCCCGCTATACCCAACGTTGGTATATCCAAGACTGTCAGCTGGGGGGCCGCAGTATGCGATCGAGTTGATGGTTGGGCAGTCCGAGTCCGCGGCCGTGGAGCCAAACATAGCGGAGAGGGCAAGGATGCCCCCGACGACAAGGCTAGAAGAGCGAGCAATTGTCATTGTGGTCGAATTCTGGCAGTCCCCAATAAAGGATAGGAATCCTCCACTTGAAAAAAAAATATAAAATAGCCCCCTGGGGAAAAGTTCTAGAGGATCGCGAGGACTCAAGTTAAAGAGCGTGACAGGAGACGATGGAACCAAGAACGACGGCGGGAGAGGGAATTCGGTGTGCTGGAAGGGGGAAAAGGCTGAACATATAGGTAGGGACTCGGGATGGGAGGGATCCATGGCTAGACTTGTCCCATGCAATGTAAACCGTTGACCATGGCGCGCGAACTGTGCAATCTCCTGAATTGGCGGCAAAAGTCTGAGAGCGTCTCTTGGCTATGGAGCGGTAATTTCCATACCGGTACCACCACCGACTCTGACCCTAGCCGACAGTGCTGCTGCTGCCGGCGAGGACAAGGAGCAGAGGTTGCAAGATTTGTTCTAGAGGTGACTGGGATGGCGCTTGGCACGGGCCATCCATCCCAACTGATCGAGATGTAGGAGAAATGTGGATTGTGGAGGATCTCGCACCAAGGAGGGTCAATTGCTTATTCACAGCATTTTGTGCCATGACCGAATCCGATAAGGAACCGGTCGACACAAAAGAACTCCGGACAAAATAGCTTGAGATCATCTATGAACTTCGTTTTTTGGCAAAGTGAGTAGTTGAAAACGGTTAGAGGGACATCTCGAAAGGGGTGAACGCACATACAAATTTTAACCTACGCCAAAGCGCGACTTTTTGCAAGCATTACTAAGCTTAAAAAAACAAGTAGGTGAATAAGAGGGTCAGTTCTTGCGGTGTGGCCCTGTGTCGGCGAAAAGTCAACCATTGACAGTCTGGGAGATGGAGGAGCGGAACCATAATGTGATGTCTGCTCTGGCAGAGAATAGGGATGGTGGTGCCTGAAGGTGTGGCGAGGTGTGGAGAGAAGAGATGAAAGGGGGAGACACACACGTACCAATGGCCAACCACAGCCCATCAATTCTGCATGTGAAATTTAGCCTGCGGGAGGGACCTGCATGGAGGACTTGGCAACGAGTCCCAACGCGCTAGCTCTTTGCCCGCGCCAGCTTTAAGGTCGGTTTTGCGATGGTCAGGTTCACGGTACGTGTGACCTAAAAGGTAACTAGTAATTGACTTCCACCAACCAGGATAGTGTATTTGAGTATTTTAATGAACGGTTCGCTGGACTCGACGAAGGATGAATAGGGTAACAAAATTGCTCTGTTCTTGTGTGGGTTAAAAGAGTGATATTGGATGAAAATGGGTTTTCCCTATACCGTAGTGGAGGGTAACTGAGACCTTCCAGCTCAAGTGTCAGCTACTTGGAAGATTGTTAGGGTGCAAGTGATATGGAGCGTACGGTATACCACCTGTAGCAGTGTAGATTCCATCGTCCGGCACTCCCCAGTCAGGGCGAATCAAAGGTGGAAGTCAGCTCAGGAGTCGAGGGTTCGTGGTACTGTACTAGTACCGGTACTTGTCCTCGAGGAGTTTCTTCACTCTACGACGTATCATACAGTGCATACGCTTGTGCATGTATTCGAGTACTGTGCGTGTGCGGGATCGAGCGACTGGGAAGGAGCACTGGCAGTGTGCGGTGGAATACGCGTTCAGTCCCCGATTGAAAATCTCTGAAGCAGACTTTTAGAGTTGAAGAACTTTGGTGCAACCACTTTCTTGCATACAAATCTGGAGGCTCTACCTGAAACTTGGCCTTCGGAAAAGCTTTTTCAACTGCGGGACTAGATGCCGTGATAAAAGGGACAGCGAGCGTAAAGTACTCTAGTACTTGTGCAAGTATCAGTCATAAAGTATCTGAAATGAGACAAGGGTTTTTTTTTTCATAGGTTGCGTGGCTGTGTAATACTGCAATGGCCGTATTTCCGGATATATATTGCCAGATACAAATATGTGATGCTTCATCAAGGCGATAGAATTATTACAGGAGCGCAATGTGCACCAAGGAGAAAAGGGGGTATATCCCAAGAATTGGACCCCAGTCCCATCCGGAAGAGGGATGGTGACCATTAAACCAAAACGCGCTACTGCAACAGTGCTCGAATATAAAATTAAGGGACGGTCAACAATTAGATAAATTGGGAGTTAATCGAGGTGCCACACTTGGCAGAGACAAGAAAGGGGACATTTTCAAGAAAATGGGGACAGGATGAGGAGAGAGATAAAAAATACGAGTATAAGAGGGGAAAGCAGAAGGGAAAAAACGGCACAGAAAGCAAGAGGAGGGAATATTGCCAAGGCAGTCAACAGTGGGCACACCAAAAGAAACGAGTCGACCCTCAAAATACAAAGAGTATTCCGCACCGGACCCTCATCACGCCCAAATTTGATAACGACTCCTGAACACTTTGTGATGTGTCATACCGGTATTTAGTCTAGCTCTAGTCGCTTGATTCCATCTCGCAATGGCTTCAGTTTTAATTGTGTTTTTGTTTTTGATATTAGATAGCGTAAAGGGAGGGACGTGGGAACACTGCAATAACATTGGCAGCGTGGGACCCACCAGGAGCTTACGGAGGTACAGCGTGTAAGTTTTGTAGGTTACACAGGGGGTGAGGATGGCAGTCCTCGTTTGTGGAACCTACAAAACTTACACGCTGTACCTCCGTAGAATTACCGCGCCAAAGTCCCCGCCGATCAACGGCGAGCAGTTCCAAAATCCTGCAGCGCGCCTAGAGTGTGCCTGACAGCTTAATGGAAGATTTACCTCATCTAGGCGCAGTTGGGGTATTCAAAGTTAAAAAAGTTCGGAATTCTGAGTTTACGAATGAGTTTGAGGTAAGCTTGGCATAGACTAAAGCAGTTAACTTACGATTAATGTACCATATAATAAGATACTTTTTGTTCAGGTGGTTACCGAGGTTGAGAGGTCGGTATCCGGTGAAAGTAAACGGTGTAAATACAAGATCTAAGCGAGAAAGCCCATCAGTAACCCAAGAGCCAACTCCAAAGATGCCCCGCACCTCAGAGAAACAGCAAATCACCGCGCAATTGAATCACATATGGCTTTCAAATGTGATTTCAACAATTCTGATTAGCAATAATGATCTTCTGTTTCTTTATTACTATCTTATACCTCAAGAGAAAGCGAATAGACAAGATGCGGGCCAGATTGGACAAGAAGGGGGAGCCATACCTGACGGGAGTGATGGTATGATAGGGTTCAGTCTGCTTGTACCAGACATGGGTTTGGAAGATTTTGGGACTCAGGAAAAGGATAGTATGCAGGACTTGGGAGGGAGTGAAGAGGGAGGAGAAAATGATATGATGGAGGGGATTGAGTTGTTGGGTTTATTTGTTTCATCCATCCGGTATCTGGCTCCAAGGGAACCTATACCACGTAGTGAGTACTTATTCAACTATCATGTATGTTAAAAAGGAAATTTGAAAAATATAACAAGAAGTAAATATTCTAATATGTTATAATAGATTGATTTAATGTCGAATGATAGATTCCTTTCGTTTTTTCGTATGACTCGTGAGTCATTCACAATACTCGTATCCCTTATTTTGAACGATCCAATATTTTACAACAATTCTCACAATTGTCAAGCCTCACCAATATTGCAACTGGCAACCACACTTTATTTCTTAGGAGCATATGGTAGTTCAACTGTGAGAGGAGCAGCTCAGTTGGGAATTGGGGAAGGGACAGCACACCTCTATTGCCAACGCTGTATTATTACCTTGGTTCGCTTGAGTACTCAATATATACGTTGGCCTGTACCAGGAAGTATTGAGTTTCGAACAATGAGAGGCGACATCGAACACGAGAGTGGGTTTCCTGGGTGTGTTGGATATTTAGATGGCACTGATATTGTCCTACAATATGGTCCCTCTTTTCATGGGGAAAGCTATTTCAACCGAAAAAAAGATATGGACTGAACGTCCAGGCAATTTGTGATAACAACCGACGGTTTACCTATCTGTCTGCAGGGTTTCCAGCATCAGTAGGGGATGCAACAGTGTTTAGCCGATCAGCATTCTTTCAAAGACCAAACCTGTTCTTTTCACAGCCAGAAGAGTATATACTGGCGGATAAGGCCTATCGAGCAACCTGACGATGCATGACTCCATACAAAGAACCATTGGCGAGCTACCGTCGTGACGGATATCGCGAGTTCAACCACAGACTGGCAACCGCACAAGTCAGGATCGAGCAAGCCTTTGAGATCCTTAAGAATCGCTGGCGTTCCCTACGTGATATACCTATCTATATTCGCACCAAGTCAGATCATGGACGGGCAGTTAGTTGGATTACAGCATGTATAGTACTACATAACTTTTTAAGTGATATTGAGAACGATGAGATATGGAGATTGGATAGAGGGGAGGACATAGGAGAAACAGAGGAACTGGAAGAAGATTTGATACAAGAGGATCAAATTGATGAACAGTTAGGATTACGAGGCGAACGACAAGCAGGAGCAGAATGGCGAAACAGAATGCGCTTTCACTTTTTGGAGCAGTAAGAAGTTTTACAATTTACAAAAAGAATGTAACTAATACATACAAGCTAAGAAAATATTATTTAAAACAAACAACATAAGAAAGGTAAAAGAAAAAATAGCAAAATAGCAAGAGAAAGAGAAAGAATTATAAAAACAAAAATGTCAAAGAGTGATAAACCGTAATACACAAATGCAGAAATTTGGAAAGAGAGAAGGAGCGAACAAGTAAAATAGAAAAAGAGTCCACAAGAAAAAGTACAAGAATGCAGGTGGTAAAACTAAGAAAACTAGATATAGAAAAGAAAAGAAAGCAACAAGAAAAAGAAGAAAAAGAAGAAAAATGAAAAGAATGAAAAGAGAAACAAGAAAAGACAAATGAACTAAAAGAACGAATGGGAAAAAAAGAAAAAAAAAATAATCAACAAAGCAAAAGAAAGAGTAAAAGAAAGAAAAAGCAACGAAAGAGAAGAGTAAAGGAAAAAAAAGAAGGGAAAAAGAGCAAAATAAAACAATAGTAAGAGGATAAAGAAAGAGTGAAGAAAGAAAGGAAGGAGCGAAAAGAATTCAGAAATGGAAGAATGAAAATATGAACGAAGAACAGAGTTTAAGAGAGATATAGCAAAAGATGAAAGAGTGAAGAGTGAGAAAGAAACAGGAGCGAATGCATAAACAGTTTTAAGAAAAAGAAAAAATAAATGTAAAAATATAAAATAAAGATAGGAAAAGAGAAAGAGATAAAAAGACAGAGAGGACAAAACGAATAAAATAAATAGAAACAAATAGAAAAGAGAAAATAGCAGTAGAGAGAGAAAAAGGGCAATAATAAAGAAGAAAAGAAAAGATCTGTTAGCAAAGAAAAGAAAGCAAGATAAAGAAATAAAGTAAACGAGAAAGAAAAGAAAATAAGAGAAGGGTAAACAAGTAAAGAAAGCCAACTAGCAATAGAAGAAAGAGAGAAAAGTTGTAATAAGAGAAATTAAAACAGAGATAACAGAGTGGAGTGGAGCAATAAAGATATGAGCAGTGAGAGTAAAAAAACAAAAGGAGAAAAAAGAGAAAAGAGAAAAATAAGAGAGGTAGGGAGATAGCTGGCTATGAGCGAGAAGGAAGACAAGAGGTTGAACTCGCAGGATCTAGAGAATGCTGATTTTTGCTTGAGAGATTCGATTTCATTGAAGCTTGCAATTGAAGCATCATAAGCTTAGTTCGTTTCTGTTCCGCTTTTGCTTTTTCCCTCTCAATAGCTAATCGCTCCCGTTCCAGTTCAAGCTCCTCCCGCCGAAGGTCTCCCTGTTGCAAAAGGTGACAATTCAAGAAGTCAAATTTCTTTTCTTCTCCTTCTGTCTTCGCTGATGCTAAAATGGTAACAGCATCGATCAAGGCTTCACTTCCTCCTTTCTTCCTTTTTGCTCCTCTTCTTGTTGCTGCTACTATTTCATCCTCTTCATCATCTTCTACTTGGTTGAGGAAACAGTCGCTTTCTTCCAGCTCGAATTGCGGGTGCATAAGTTGAGTGCATGCCTCGTCATTCTGGACTTCTGGTAGGCATATCTTTCCTTGTATCCTTCTGTCTTTCTCCTTCTCTTAGTTCCCTTTCAAGTTCTCCTCTAATGTCTCCAACACTTCCTCTTTCCAAAACTTGTATTTCCTCATCCTCTTCCTCCTGCTGTTCTTGCCTTTCACTCCACTCATTGTCACTCATGACTAACTCCTGCGAGAGGTGAACCTGATCCCATTCCCTAAGTTCTTCATTCTCCTCGTACTCATTCAAATCTTGTCCTCCTTCAGGCTCACCACCTTCCCCTACTGCTTTCTTACTTCGTTCTCTTCCTCTTGCACACTCTCTCTACTCTCCTTCGTCTCTTCCCTCACCTCTTATCCCTTGATCTCTTTCTTTCCTTCTTCTTTCCTCAAAATTTTCATTTCCTTCAATCACTTCAATTAACTTTTCCACAGCTCGCCCAGAATCTCTTTGACTAAGGCCAGAGTCGAACAAAACCGGCGGACGAATGCTAGGTCGATTCCCAAATATATCTTCAAGGCGGAAAAAGTATGCGCATTGTGATACTAGTTTGTCTATTTTCATTTATTTATTAGCATCCTTTCTTTCTTTCTTTATCTACCTTCTTTTTTGTTTATTTTTATATTCTTTGTTTATTTTTTTATTCTTTTTGTTATAACTTTTGTTTATTTTTTTTGTTTACTTTTTGTTTTCTTTTATTTCTTTTCTCTTGGTTTTTTTCTTTTTTTTTTTCTTTTGTATTTATGTGTTCGAATATATATTTTATAATATTAGTTAATAATTATGAGATTACATACCTCGTAAGCCTTTTTTCCCTTCGTCCATATCCCTTGCTGTGAGACCCCATCCTGATTGGCTATTTAGCTTAACTGCCTCACGATATGATTTGAGCAGATTGTCGTATTTATATCCGACCTTAACGGGTGGCTTCGTAGGAATTCTTGCTGCCATCTCACCAATCGCCTGTTTTTTGGACACTCCGGAGCCTTTTTTCATTTTCCGTAAATTATCTGACTCCTCCAGCCACTGAACTAGCTGTTCTGTCTCCGCCTTCGTCCAGATAGCATGTTCCGTCATTGCTGTTGCTGAATTGTTGTCTCTCTTGTAGGGCCAAGTTAACGATGTAGAGTTTTCTCAATCTGATGACGTTTCCCATACTTTTTATTGACTTATCAATATAACCTTCTCATTTTAATATCTACTAATATATCTCTCTATAGTAATTACATATATCATTTTGATATTTTTTTCTTTGATGGGGCACTCAAATACGTCACCTTTCGTAAGCTCATACTATTGGCTAATTCAGTCAAGTACACTAATGCAAGGTTGTCCCTTACATTCACTGAAAACTTTTCTTTTTTAACTTTGAATACCCCAAGTGATGGGAAAAGATGTATGTATCATACTTGTATGATACTTTTCACTTTTTAGACATTTTGAGTTAGGAGCATTTTTACCGGTAGTTTGCCCAGCAGCTACGACCATTAAATTTTTGAGAAAGGGGGCAAAAACAGTTCTTTTTTTTACAAAGAAATCAAAATATAAAGGTTAAGCACCAGCATATGTTCTTATATCACCACGGGAACTACACTTGCTAAACCGCCCTTCTCTAATTCCAAATTGAGAAGGTAATAATTATGATAAAAAGGTTCGTTTGTGCAAAAAGAGCCAAGACATAAACAAAATACATGATTGGCTAGGAATTGTATTATAGATCGGGGAGCACACAACTTAAACCCCACACATACGGTATCATACCAAAACTATATTATATTATACTTTTTCAAACTCTGTAAAGCTTCATAAGGACACATACAAAGGCTTAACATCATAATACTATTCCTAAAATCCATGAGTATGGTAGCTTGAAAAGAGGTCAGGAACTGATAAGGGGCCGTTTGGCGCGACGTAGTTGGACTTTCAAACAATGGTTTGGACACTTATGTAAACCATTTGGACCAACTAGAGCCCTAGAATGGATTACATAAGCATCCGAAACCATATTTTGAAAGTCCAACTACGTCCCGCCAAACAGCCCCTAAGAGCCCACAGCGATGCTTAACCTCGATAATATCATAACTCAACAACAAAATTTAGTATTATAATATGAGCTTGTATAAGTTAAAACCTGACTATCGGGCATTTTTGTAAAGAGTGGGAAAATGCATTGCCACCAAGGTGACTCGAGAAAACCCTTTTGAGATAAGACAGGTTTTCTATCAACACACTATTTTAAACAACAACACACTTAAAAAAAACTTGAAAATTAATTGGAAATTACTAACAGTTAATTTAATGCTACTAGTTTTAAGGTATGAATTAGAATTTTGAAACATGAAGTTTATTTGCATGGTTCTTCATATAGCCTTCTCTTTATTAGCTGGGAGACAGCTAGATCCTGTATGTATATTGATTATATAAAGCATAACATTTGTATGCATGTTGCCAATGTTAGCTCATAGAATTTTGCAACACACAGCTTCAAAGTTAAATAACTCCACACCCACTTGACTTTTCACAATTACTTTTCCTTCTATGAGTTGACAAGAAGCTAAACTTATTTTATATGAGAAAAAGTAAGTTTTGATAATTTTCAGATTCTTGTACATAAAAGATGCTAGAGAGGTCATTGATGAATGAAAAATATTTTCTGAGCTATCCTAGACAAACTTTACATGACTAGCTAAGTATTTAAGCAAAAATAAATATATTGTGGTTGGGGCCCGATAGTCAGGTTTTAACTTATACAAGCTCATATGATACAACATCTATTATAACTAAAATGCATCAGTAATTAAGTCATATAGGTCTAGCTTCAGTCAACTGTAATCGGTACCGCATGTACCTGCTTATTCCAATGAGCTTGACAATCTTACTCGGAACCTTCGCTAACTTGATTCCTCCATCTTATGCCATTCTATCATACTATTGATCCACATTTTAGTCTTTCAGTATTGTTGCAGACTCAAGATCTATCATCTCTTTGGACGCCCCCTTACACTTATGATGCACAGTTATCAAGCCTTAGCATTGTTTTCTACGTTGTTGCCACTTGCTCCCTCAACTTTCCTTGTACTCGATGTCTAATTGACCCGCCGTAACTCGTTAAAAGGCAATTCTAAACTGTATCGTTGGGTAGAGTTCGTGGTAGCATTCCTCAAAGAATATTTCCTTGATCTTTTGACATATCTAACTCTAATGGGAGACTGACAGCAACCCGAATAAGGCATCTGAGAGCTCCAAGAAACTCTCTTATCAACACTAGGCTTCGATGCTCTGCCTAGGGTTCTCTGGTAACCTTGGCTCTTTCCCTGCAATGCTCCCTACATTCTCCAGCGCATATATACTACAGCCTCCGAGCTCTTTCCTGGCTGTCCTATCAGCTCCTTTCCGTATGTACTCTGTTCCGCTCTCCTTGAAAACTTTCCCGGACAGTCTTGCGGTATGCTACTCCTTGTTCCGCCTTCCTTCTGAGAATTGTTTCTTCTCTACGACCCCGTACTTCCCGCGTTGTCCCATCTACCCTGCTGTCATAGCTTTCATCACCCGCGCAGGTTTGGTCTCCAGAATTGACTCTCAAATGCTTCTGGGCTGGCGTTCGCAGGACCCAGTGTGGAGTAGAGCCCCGCATCGTCCTCCGTAGCCCCACGACTATAGATGCAGTCCCGGCCCCCGACGTACCTTGTTCGCAGCCCAAACCTCCCCACACCTCCCGCCCCTGTGACATCAGAACCTTCGTGGAAATCTTGCATTCTGTTACTTTCATCCGTATCGTCGCCTGTCCAATCCCCCTCACCAATCATACCTGGTGACATGTCCGTAAATGGTTCCTCAAGTTCTCCTACTACGTCTGCTTCTGCATCCACGCCAAGCAGGCCTCGCAGGGGGCTTCCCTCAAGATATTCTGTGCCAAGGTATTCTGAACTGGTGCTATCCAGCCATTCTTCGAGAGAGAGCGTGGTAACGTCACGTGCTGCGGTTTGTCCCACCCTCCCCAGAGCCATTCCCCCAATTTCTCTACCTAATCTCTCATCAGAGATAGCCTCGAGTTCGTAAGCACTCCACTGGCCTTCTCCCCCATGTTGTATTTGCCCTTCCCAAGCCTCAAATTGAGTTTTTTCGCTGCTCATCAGCCCTTGCGGTCCCCCACACTCTTTTTCTTCGTAATATTCCCTCCCATCATACCTCTGAAAGCCGCTTTGGTGTCTGGACTCACCGGGTTCTAAGCGTTCCTTGATCCCTCCCGGCGGGATATTGGTTGATGATACCAACACACGAGGGACCTCAGGCTTCATTCCCCGCCCCCCACCCGACCCCTTCGGCGAAACCGAACATACACGTAAGAGAGCTGAAAGCGGCGATGACGATCCCCCCTGTTACTAGTTAACACGAGCAACTTAGAGCCCTCTATGATCCTGTTTTAATGGAGTTTGCTAAACCTTCCTGTATTCCCCATCGTTCCTACCCTCTGCTACCCTGTCAAGATAGTCTTCAATCGCGAATTCCTCATCCTCCACTTTTTGTGATTCTCCTTTCCTCACTAGCCCTCTTACTACTGGCGATTTTGACACAGCCTGTGACTTCCTGGGAGCGTAATCTCGTGATTTCTCCTCTGCGAACATTCTTAAGTCCTGGGAAGCCGCAGCCGCACTTGCCTCCACAGCTGATGGCTTGGGTCCCTTCTTGCTCGCCCTACACGGCCTCGCTTGGCAGCTTACAAGATTGGTAGCTGGAAGTAAGGTTTGCAGTGCAGCGGAGCTACCCTGATTATCGCGATCAGGGCTGGATACAGATTCTTTCAGAGTCAAGCTACTCATGCGCGGAGCATCGGAGGCCCTACGACGAGCGTTAATCTTGCCTCCCAGCTCCTCCATGTCATAGTCCCTATTATCAAGACGGGCAATATCAGAGGTCTTCTGTGCTCTATCCCAATGTGACTCTTCCAACCCAAGAGGTCTGCACCTCCGGCCCTCCCTCCGGGGCACGATTCTTGCCGGATCCTTAGCTACCTGGTCTTCTGCAGGTTCCGCAAGAAACCTCATCTCTGAAAAAACCAAATCTGACACTACCCCACTTGGTTGTCAGCCAATAATACAGTTCTAGCAGCTTGCCGAACGAACATCCAGATTTTATCGGCCGTGAAGCCCGACCCTTTTTAAAAAGCCCCGCCCTATGAGTTGGTGGAAGCTATCAATTAAGAAAATTAGCGAACGAAAGCTTCTCCCTCAGCTAGTATCAATTTACAGTGAGCCTATCCCGATAATTACCCCTCGATGAAAGAACCCGTTTTAGCATACGCCCCTCAGCTCGAGCTTCCTTGGGGCGGCCCTTGCCAATATTCTCTCCTGGTTTTCGCTTATCACGCTTGCGCTTTCGATTGCCTTCGGTACCACGCTGAGCTTCTTTCATCTTTCTCCGTGGTTGCTTTTCGTAATTCTTTTTGTGCATAACGGGCGCAAACAAGCTTTCATCCTCTCTTGGTCCGCGAGGTTTCGTCACAACATTAGTGCCGCTATGCTCCTGGATGCGAGCGCGATCCCACGAGGAACTCCCTGTGGCATACGGCTTCCCCAGCAAACCGGCTCTTGGCGTGCTTGGAGAGAAACCGTCTTCTGGACGGCACACTCATTACTGGTTAGGCAATCAAAATAGGAAAAGAGGTGTAGGAGATATACGGACGGAGCAGTTTCATCGGGAGTACCTTTTTCGCTCTGCTTCAGACGGGAGGTGTTTGAATGGCCACGTCTGAGGGGAGTCGGGCTGCTGTGATAATCCACACGGTTTTCCATCTCCCTATTAGCTTGATACCCCAACCGATATACTAGTATATCATCAGACACTGGTCAATCAGGATCAGGGGTGGCTGCCAAGATGCCAATTTCGAGATGGTGAGGATACTAGGCATGTGGAAGGTGGTCGCGGCTTTATTCCTCTGAGAGTGTGCCGGCGCTAGTGCCCGAATGACGTCTCAGGATTATCCTGCCTCTTCGTGGTCTGACACCTCATGAACTAACCCTAACCCAGTTTCTCAAATCCATTTCCCAACGCAAGAACCAATCACTCCTCGGGTTGTTACAATTGACCAGCATCCACACTAGCTTCGCTCCAACTACGGTTCTCCATCATTTGTACTTGGTAAGTAAGTTATTATACCGCATTCTTGCATGACCTACCGGTATGCTCGTGCTCGAGGACTCCGAATACACTAGAACATTATTAAGTTATTATTAATTCCCCCTTCCGCACGCCTCCCAATGCCCACACTCGCAACCGGGCAACGAGCCTCATTGTTGGATCCAACCTTTATCCACGATGTTTATATGGTGCCTATCAATTAAAACCTTCCCTCCACCCAATGTTCTTGGAATAACCGCGCATACTGAATTATAAGCATCCGAGAAAAAGCTTTAAAAATAATGCCTTCCACAATCCTGTAGAGAAACCTGTGCAAAAACCTCTAATTACTGTTGTCTTATTTTTCTCTCACCAATGTGTCTGAAATCAACCAGAATGATGTTGCACTAGAACCTTCCCGACCCCAACCACAACAATTTCCTGTACGACCTGAGGCGAAAACGAAAGCCACAGACCAGGCCAAATCAATTATTAAAGTGATTTCACTAGAGGAAATCCCATTATCCCCTCAAGGAGAAGGAGCTATTACTGGTCTAGGAGCCTTAGTCCATGCTAGCCGCAAAGGCAGGTATGTCAGGACACTGGGTGTATACGCAGATGATGTATGTTCGAGTGCTAAGAAATACCTATCAACCCCACATGATTGGATCCTGGGGAAGACATTCCCAATTACTCTCTAAGCATTTGCTTGAAACAACAAGATGTTGTTTTCTGCGAAGATGTAGACCTGGGGTTTCCAGGTTAGCTCACTACTAATGACATCTACATTAGCACTCGAGTGCTTAGCATAGACCATCTGCCGGTACGTACCTAGGCTCCCGACACGATCCCACAAATTCGACTGTGGCCAGGGGTGACACGACAATCACTCTCTTCTAAGTTCCAACAATCTTAACGATGGGAGAATATGTGAATAGCTATCGCTTATAAATCCAATATCCCAAGAAACCGGTGTCTCTCGCAGTGCTGAGGGGTTTTGAGGAGTAAGCGCAATTCTTGCAAGCAGGGTTGGGTGGTGGAGTCGGTGTGCTGTGCGTCGGTAGGGCTCGGGGGAAGACTTTTGATTTTGGCGAGTACGAGTGCTGGTACAGTGCCGGCACGGGACTGCGGGGACAGGGAAACCCCAACTTCGGCTATTCGTACAAAACAGGGTAGTCATTGGGGCAGGTGACCTCAATGATCCCACATCCGCGGATCACATTAAACACATTAAGCTTAGTCCCACCACTCTTTATCGATTGTGGCCCGAAAGGGTCCCAATACTCACTGTGATGGCGGTTGGTGAGGTCCCCGGCGGCTTCACTCCAAGTACCGGTACCAGTACCGTATTGCCCAACTTTTTAGATATGGAAAACCTGGGGTCCTTGACTGCGGTACTGAGAATCTAGCAAGATTCCTGGCTATTAGCTTGTACCACCCGGCCACTGTATATAATTTGACCTGGAGTACGGGACTCAACTGCTGAACCAGAGTTGCGATCCTTCGGAGGAGTCCAAGGCCCAGATCCCATACCGTATGGTCGCCTCTTGCACTGTTCCCAGCTAACGTACTCGAGTACATTATTATCCTAAGACCGGTTACATGCGGTCAGGTGGCAGAGATATGGGTATCTTTATCGGTGAAGAGCGATAGTGGGTTTACCGGTACCGCATTATCTTGAAAGGACGAATTCACTCTTCATGGATAGGAACAGTACCGGTAGGTTTGAAATGGGGTTTGGCGCCCCCAAAGAACTACCGACACGGGGCTCATAAGTACTGGTGGTTCCCGTATCATACTGTCGACTGGTCTCCCTCTCTTTTCCACCTCCCCCCGCACCGGAGCAGGTTATCTCAGTTCATGCATGAGCAGGCGGGAAACGATAGTATGGTTAGCTAGCTACAGCAGCGGTTTTGTGCGTGCACAGCGTCCTATTGTCACTTGTCAGTTGTCAACATTCTCGCACCTGAGCCATCCAGGTTAGGGGAGCGAGAAATGGTGGGTCCCCCTTCTGGTCAAAGCGAATGCGATGTGCCTAAAAAGTCCCTGGTGAGGGGTACCGCATGACGTAACACCGCGTTCAACAGCAGTGGGCTTGCACCGCACGAACGCAGGCTCTCAACAATGCGATGAAGGAATGGCCTTTCTTTTTTCCATCTTCCTCCCCCCGTTCCCCTTCCATTCTTTCTTTTCTTTCTTCTCCCCGCTTCCTAGACCAAAGGCTCATAACATCCGCCCCATAACAATTTGCAACTTCTACGGCACTGACAAGCCATCCAATTAACCCATGGAAAGTGATGCATAACATCACACGTAGGTGTTGGGTGCAAATGATACTTAACGTAACCTACGAGCTATAAAACTGTTTGCCTTGTCACGTAGGGTACGCTCTGGCGCGCTCTAGATATAGTAAGCACCCTCATCATCCCCAGTGCTTGTATGCATGTATAGTAATGTTTCTGCATTCTCTACTATCGTCCCTTGTCGGCCACCTTCAAGGTGCTTCTACTGGCATCCGGTTCCAAGAAAAATCGATTGTGGACCGATCCACGTTTGTTTAGAAGGGAGGCGGTGCTTGTCCAAAAATCGGCAATTTCTCGACCAGATAGCATTCCACATACATACACTTCTGTAGTCGAGTCCAGTCAAGAATGCGGTAACGGACACCCTCCGCATCTCAATTCTCTTATGGTTTGCCTTATTTCTTGCTTGCCGGCTTACTCTACTTGCACGATCGTAGAAGAGAGGATCATTGAATCGCCCGGCAGTCTGTAGTTTATGTGAGGTATGAGAGGAGAGGAGCATAACCACCACCACTACCACCACCGCATCATATATATATCTCTCTTCTCCAGTTCATATTTTAAATGTAGTACTGCAACATTTCAAAAATGCGATATACCATATAACTTTTCGCCCTAGCGTGCACCAATGGGCCCATCATTGTGGAACTGGTATTAGATACATCGCGATTTTCCCGCCGTAAAAGTCGCTTGAGTCGCTTGACGCCTGTACAAGTCTCCATTCAGATCTCTCTTGCTTTTTCTTTTTTAGACTTCTCGGTAAGTGGCTTGAAAGGCGAGTGTTTGTTCACACGTCGTATGTGATTTCGGTATGTATGGGGATAGCGTTCAAAGTTGTGCGCTTTGTTCGGAGAGCAGGTTTCACGAAGCTGGGCCAACCCAGCTCCTTCCTATCCCTCCTTCCTCGCCCACACCCTTCTTCTTCACCTTCTCCCACACTCTCTTACGCACACTCCCCTTTCCATCCCTGCTTTCGACCCCCCTCCACCCAGTGGATTACACTCCCTGCACCTCCTACAATTCCCCCATAAATCTCCACTGCCTCCGCGTTCCCCTCTCTCCTCCCCCACATTTCCTCCTTCCACAAGAGTCACGGTTTCTCCAAAGACAATTCTCTCACACTCTAAAATCACAACTTAAGTTCACAAGTTCACATTTTTGTCCTCCTTTGGAGACGTTCAGGCATGCATTTTCTCCCCATCGTCTTCCCATCACGGGCAACCGCCCGGCCATAGTGCTGCCTTGATGTTAAATTGTGCATTCAGTTATTCTCGTCCCCAAAATCAGTTTGTAACGACCTCAGAACGAACAATGTCTAAACTTTTCATCGGGTTCGTTGTGCGCATTTCCCTCATTCCTCCTACCCAATCCCTAGCCATCATTTTCCTTCTCCTTGCGCCTTGGACCAAGTTGTCCCAACCCCACAGCCCTATCTGGCAATATGCCACTACCCTCTCGACCGTTGAAATAAATTAATTTTCAATAGCGGCCTTGCCTGGCACACCGACGATGAAGCCCTGAGATCAAAGTTCTCAGAATTCGGTAGCGTTGAAGAAGCAGTATGTCTCTTTTCTTTCTCCTTTGATTTAGAGCTCTTAGTTCGTATTTCAGCTTGTTGCTAACACTTTTGTAATTAGGTCGTCGTAAAGGATCGTGACACTGGCAGATCCCGTGGGTTCGGCTTTGTGAGATACAGTACCGATGAGGAGGCTACTGCCGCTATGGATGCCATGAATGAGACGGAGTACGTATTTTCGTCCTCCACTATTACTAAAGCTCCCTAGCTAAGCTTCAACGCAACCCTCCAGATTAGATGGTCGTAGGATTCGTGTTGACAAGGCTAGCGATCGTCGCCAAGGCAAGTGCATCTTGTAATAGTCCCCGACGTCTACCGTACTGACCTGTTTTATAGGTGGCGGTGGTGGTGGAAAAGGATATGGCGGTGGTGGTGGTGGATATGGAGGTGGTGGCGGCGGCTATGGTAGTGGTGGCGGTGGCTATGGAGGTGGTGGCGGCAACTATGGTGGTGGGTATTAAAGGCCTCGCATCCAGTTCCGTGCCAAAGTTTCTATAATCAAGGTATGGTAGGATCAAGATTGGGTGGGCGATAGCGCTTTTAATTCCTTCAAAAATGTAAACGAAAATGTGGGGGATCAATGTTTCTCTTATGTCAACCAATCTCTCTCTCCCTTTCTGGAGGCAATATCAGAATGCGATGCATTTTTTTCTTTCTAAAACGATAATGACCATGAAACAGCCCTCAACCCTCCACCTCCTCCTGTTTATCTTTGCTCCTCCGGCCCGCTGTGCCCGGGCCCACTGCCTCGTGCTCGCCGAGATGTTTGATCTTATTCTCGGCCTCTATTGCGACAACACGGTGGAATAAACGACTGACATGGTGATCATGGGCTGCTGGGCTGAGGCCCACCAACGATTTGTGTAGGTTGTATAGATAATCTCGGTTTTCCCCTGATGGCCCCCGAGAGTTGAATATATGATGCGCAAGTTCGTCGAACCCCGGAATCCCTTCACGTGCGATAAATTGCGGGTTTTCGGGTGTCCCTATATACACTAGGGCCTTGATTGTCGGGGCCCCTGGCTCGGACTAAAATCAAGCAGAGAAGAGAAGGTCAGCGTTTTCTATACCTCTCTCCCCACAAACCAGATTACTAGAGGAATTATTAGCTTCGTTTAGGACGCACTGAAAATACTTCGATGTCATTCCGGATGCTGTACCCGTTTATTTCTCGAATGTTCAACTCCCTGTCATCATGGTCAGCCATCCTTGAGAGATTTGAGAGAAACCCTCGCTACTTGAATTTTTATTATTTCTCGTTCACTCTTATCCTTCATACCTCATCACCTCTTCTACTCGGCTGGCCTTGATTCTGTAGGCCATACCCCATACTTGGTCGTCGTCCTCAAAATCCTTGTAATGGTCAGTAGGCCACCCGATTGCACATATCTTGGATCCATTGTATTCACATGATCGTTCAGTGTCTCCCAGTAAGATCTCTCGATCAATGTAACTACTCGCCCAGGTCTAAAGATATCATGGTCAATATTCAAAAACGGCACCGCCGTCGGGAATCCCGGTTCACGGGGCTTCATAATAACGGATTTTATACGAGTAGAATCAGCACGTACGCCTCTGGCGTTCCACGGTGGTCCTCGCTAGGTTCGTCCGGTCAGCTATCTCCCATCTCACCTTGTTCTCGCCCAAGCTTAGGGTCCAGACACCCGACGCCAAACGTAAGGCCCCGAAATGCCAAAATCCGCCATTTCCCCCTCCTGCCATGGAATTTACAAAAGGGAGGACATGTTCCTTACCTGGATTGCCAAAACCTTCTCACAAATCCTGCTATGATAAAAAAAACAAGTTAAAAAAGTCATCTCCAACGATATCCATCAAACAAGTATCGAACTAATGTACAAAACAAGCGCGAAGCTACTAGAAATTAATTGGGTTAGTATAGATCACCACTAAGTAGGCGATTCCCATAAATCAAATGCGGAGCGTTTGTAGGGGGACTATATGCACCCACCAGCTTGCCTTTAATATAGCCCGGGACTTGACGGTCTACGAACATCTGGTGTGAGTACGATTGAAAACTCGAGCGTGATACGTAAGGGCACATCGTAAATCATCTCACCATAATCTGGCGGCGGCTTCCAGATGAGGCTTCTAGATCACGAGCTCGGGATTAGAAAAAAAAACCTCTAGACCACTGAGAAGGAAGCTGCATCTATCATGATAGCAATATTCTTCCCCTTTCTATGTGGATTTTCCTCTCTATTAGCTCCGTTGCCTTACCCATAGCCGAATAACCAAAATTCATTTGAATGGTTCATCTGATGTGAGTTCGATGTTCTTAGTTGAAATAAATAAAATAAAAAGTGTAAAAAGCACTGTGCTTGCTGGTGGGGAGATGAACGTCTTACTGTAGAAAGGAAGAATCGAGGTCAACTTTTCCTGGGTGGCAGAAAGAAGATTACCAAGCCACAGCGGACAAGCCAATACCCACCCCGGTCGCCAGAATATCTCCCCACCAAGACTCACTCGTGCGCCCACTAATTATTCCCACTTGCCCACGGCTCCGTTTGGTATAGCTACATCAGCCCTCCTTCCGTCTGACTGCTTACTTTTCTCAACACCATTTGTTTCCTCCTAATTTTCCATCCTACCGTTTACTTACCCTATCCAACTTTCTCTCGCGAGTTCTCTCTTGTTCATCCTGTCAACGAGGTTAATACTCATTTGTTATTGTCAAGTTCGATCAGCCTCCGACCCCGCTAACCCGCGAAGATATATTCTGGCGCCAAAAATGGCCTACTATAACTCGAATCCCGATGCTCTCCCAGCGTAAGCAAGCCTCTCCTAACCCCTTTTCATACTGCTCACCACTTTGTCCTATTCTCTGTTTATTTCTTTTGTATGAGAGACTCACTAACCTCCTCTCTATCATTTGTACAGCCATGCAGAACCGGAGCAGGTAAGTTCCAACCTCCATCTACCCACCACTACCACCACTACCGCCTGTGCTCTATCCGCCGACGAACGAGCTCCTAACGTTATGTTTGATAGGCCGCCCAAATGATGGGCGGTGGGTACGACAACCGCCCCCCTCCGAACCGGCCACCTCCAGCAGGAGCAAACTACGGAGGCGGTGGTGCTAAGCCAATGTCCCCCCGCCCTGACCCTTACCGCCAGCAGCAAGGGTATAATCAGCCACCGCCCGGGCGACCCCAGCATTTCCAAACTCCACCCCCCGGGCAATTCGGTGGTCCGCCACCTGGACACATTGGACAGCGACCTCCACCGGTTTCAAGACCACCTCCCACGCCTGCCCCACCCCAGGGGGTCGACCCGACATTGTTCCCGTTATTTAAGGCTGTGGATAAGGATGGTTGGTTTTTTTTTTTTACCCCGCGCGCGCCCCTAATATTTGGCCGTGTTTTAGGCTCATAGTGGGATTTTGGAATGTAGGCAGCGGACAGCTGAGTGAGAAGGAGCTTCGAGCTGCGCTTGTCAATGGGGATTGGACTTCCTTTGATCCTCATACCGTTCGTATGATGATTAGGTTACAACTCCTTTTCCTTCCCGACGAGTTTGGTCTATATTGACAGCACATACACAGAATGTTCGATACTGATCGTTCCGGTACAATCGGCTTCAATGAATTCTGGTCTATCTTCATCCCTCTCCTAACTCATAGCAATTGCTAACACCCCCCACAGCGGTCTCTGGGGCTTCTTAGCCGCCTGGCGCTCCCTCTTCGACCGCTTCGACGAAGACGGCAGTGGTAACATTAGTATCCAAGAATTCTCCAACGCTCTAACCGGTATACTTTTTCTTCATCCATCAGCTCATTTATTCAGCCTTACACATCCCCTCATTCCCTCTTACACATGGCCAACCTCAAAGCATGTTTCTCACGAATACTACAACAGCATTCGGCTACCGTCTTTCACCACAGTTCGTGCAACTGCTTTTTAGGTCATACGACCGAAGAGGTCAGGATTCCTCGCCTCAAAGTGCTGTCCAACAAGGTGGGGACGGTTGCTCCTTGATTGACGTGAGACTAACGGGTAGGAGCTAAAGGGCAAGAGGCCATCTCTTTCGACCTGTTTGTGCAGAGCTGTATCAGCCTCAAGCGCATGACGGAGGTATTTAAGAAGTATGATGATGACCGAGATGGGTATTTTTCCTCCTTCCTCCCTCAACTCTCCCAGAGTAGCTAACCCGGAGCAATAGATACATCACATTGAGCTTGTAAGCCCCACACACACCCCCTCAGCTCCAAACCAATATACTAACGCGCTTTCTCAACCCTCTAGTGAAGAATTTCTGACCGGTATGCGCTTCACCCTTCTAGACATAATCGAATAGCTATCTTCCTTTCTACCCACCCACCTACCTACGATACAATAGTTGTAATAATGGCTTATACCTTGGATTAATAACAATCTCAAAACATGTACAGAAATTCTCCGGCAACGTTGATATACTTATCAGTCAGCCTAATCCTCCCTATTCCCGCCTCCAGCCTAACCATCTCTCGAGCTCGTCAGTCAGTCAGTTAGTCAACGGGATCTTGGAAATTCGGGATAGACAGTCATCAAGCTATACTCACTTATGGCTAATCATGATTTCCTCTTCTCTTCCTCCTTTCCACCATCTGTCTTTTTTTTATTTCATGTTTTTGTCTTGTGGGGGTAAATTAGGGAGAAAATAAAATAAACAAATCATATATCCTCAAATTATGCGTCAAAAAAAAACCCCTCGCCACACCCTGCTATAAGGAACGCTACGATAAGAGTTTATAATTTTTTGTTCGTTATAGAGAGGTTTTGGGAGAAATTCCTTTGTTTGTATGGGGGCAGGGGTGCAAATCCTGAAGGATCCGTTCGTAATAGCGAAGTTTCCCGTACAAAGAGTTCCATTAAGTTCTAGCGGGGTGTACCTGCCCCACCTATAGCTCTCATGAGCTTTCCCGCTCATCCCCACCATCTACTGTAGTTCGTCCACCTATCCCACCCTATCCCGCCCTACCCCGCCTCAGTCCCCGTTGTAAATTATCACGTCCGCTCTAAAAAAATATAAAATAAAATATAAAATATAAAAAGAAGCAATTTTACTACGGTTGGACCACCGTAAGTTAAACCTTAAAAGAAATCCATATCAAAAATGATTTAATATTATGATACATACTCTTATCCAACCACCAATTCATGAGCGCTCGATCATCGTATTAATCGTACGCGTATTAAGCCATCTAACAACCCATCCATTCGTGTAGCAGCAGTCCAGCCCAGTCCAGCCCGGTCTAGTCCAGTCCAGTCCAGTCCAGTCTACCATTCTAGTATATATGTATACCCCAAGACAAGCAAACTGAAAAATATAAAACAAAGAAGAAGGTGAGTCCGATGCAACATGGCAAAGCAAAGAAACGCCCTAATCCCAAAATTTACACTCCTTCTCCCTTCCCAGCCTTCCTCTTCCGAGCCCTCGCGGGCTGCGAGGAATTCACCTGCTTACTCAAATGGTGCTTCCGAATTCCCAATGAGACGAGCAAGCAACAGACCGAGATGGCGAGGAAAAAGTACCACATCGTGCTCAATCCCTGCGCATACGCATCCCTCGCCACAACCCGCTCCGCTGGCTTCAGCGTCTGGACGAAGCCTACAGAGGAAGCGGCTGAGTGGCCGGAAATAGCGTCGAGGACCTCGCCGGGGAGTTGGCCCGCGAGGTTGTGTGACTGGGACTGCATCGAGTTCTGGAATACGACTAGGCCGATGCAGATCGCCAGGGCCGTGCCCAGGGTGCGCAGAAAGGCAAAGGCGACGGTTGCGGTGCCGACATCGCGGTGATCGATGTTTGCTTGGATTGCTATGAGCGGGGATTGGAAGAGAGGGCCGCAGCCCATGCCTCCTATTATTTGGTAGATTACTATCTTATCCCAGCCGCTGGTCCTATCAAGGTCTATTATGAGGCCGGCTCCTAGAGTCATTAGTGCTACGGCAGCCCAAACTACCTGGTGGATGTTAGTGGCGGTGGGAAAGGCTGGAATGCGAGTCATAGTTGATGACTTACTTCCTGATAGCGCCCTGCAGACCTCAGTAAGTATGTGCATGGAGCATCTGTACAAAGAAGGTAAAGGTAAAAGACATACCAGTCTTGGCAATGACCACCCCACCAAGGGCAGAAAACCCCGATAACACCATAACATATGGGAGTACATACACCCCCGCCATCAAGGCCGTGGCCCCACGAACAGCCTGGAAGTACCTGCGAGCCCATCAGCCCAATCCCCCCGCACCGGAAAACCCACATGTCGCAACCTACAGAGGCAGGAAATAGCATCCCGCAATGAAGATGAACCCGTGGAAAAATCCAACCTGAACACACGATCAGCACCCACAGAGAACATAAACAAACTACAGGAGTACATACAACATAAGCGCAGGCGTTAGTCCGGTTAGTGAAGAGCTTAGTAGGCATAATCGGCAACTTAGCCACCTTCCACTCAACGTAGACAAAAGAGCACAATATCAGGAGCCCAAAGAGAATAAAGCATATCACGATTGGTGAGTCCCAAGGATGAGAAACGCCGCCGAGTTCGAGGCCCAGGAGGAAGAGGACCGTGCCGGAGGCGACAAGCGTGATTCCTATCAAAGAATATCGTTAGCAAATAAAGCGCAAAGCCACACAAGCACAATTTTACCCATGAATTGATGAATAGAGGGAGAAATGTAGTTTGCAATTACCAAGCCAATCAACTCTCTTCAATCCTTCCTTCATCGTAATCTTCGGCGATTGAAGATGGAGAAAACACATCAAGCCGACCATTGCCACAACCGCAATTGGCACGTTGATCCAAAAGCACAACCTCCATGTAACCTTTTCGGTAAACACCCCTCCAAGCACCGGCCCAATGGCCGATGCGAAAGCCCACGTTAGTCCAATGTATGACAAGTACAGGCCACGTTCCCTAAAATATGTTTAGTGATCAACTCTACTGTGGGGCACGGGAGGAGCTGGATTCATCTATCACCTGACAGCAATGAGGTCGGAGATGGTAACGTTAACAAGACCCAATTGACCACCGGCTCCTAGACCTTGTACCACACGGCCCACGAGTAGCATCTCTAGGTTTTGGGCTGCTGCGCAAAGGATGCTGTGTGCTCTTAGACAAGCCGTAACACCATAGTGGTTTGTAGTAACGGATTGGAGAACTAACCTTCCAATGAGGAATATCACCGCCGCAAAGAGGAGAACCGGTTTCCGGCCCCAGATGTCACTGCAGGGAGGTTAGTAAAAGGGGTTAAGATTCATAATTCGATTAGTAAGGATTCACCTGAGTTTACCCCATGCTGGCAAGAAGCTGTGGAGGTTGGTTTAGTATCTCCCATTATACGGAACTGTGGAATGATTGAAAAGCAGCAACACTTACGCTGCGGAGGTCAACAAATACCTACACGCCCGAATCACACAAAGTTAGCTTCAACACTTCAATCCCAATGACATAAGTGCGCGGCAAGAGAGATAATAGCATACGAGCTGCCAATCCAAGTATATCCAGTAGCACTATTGAACTGTGCAGCAATAACCGGAAGCGCAGTAGTAACTACCCATTAACCGGATAAGTCAGTAACCAATCCCAGCCAGGAAAAAAAATCCGGTCCAAATTAAAATCCAAGACAAAAGCAACATACTGATTGTCTGATCCAACGCGGCCAGAAACACACATATCTAACATAGCCCACAAATCAAGTCAGCATATTCTACTTCCAGGGGTCCTTTTTCCTTTTCCTTTTCCCTTTCCTTTCCTTTCCTTTTTCCCCCGCTATCTTATAAGAATCAAGATTTCATTCCATCTCGTTGACCCAAATTCAACTCAATCCCACAAAAATCAAAAAAGAAGGGAATCAAAAACAAGAAAGGTAGAATCTCATACACAAAGCGCCAGAACAATTATAACCTTCCTCTTCGGCGATAACCCCTCCTGCTGCCCCTCTGGGACCACGGCGTGCGATGCAGTAGCAGCTCCCGAAGCAACACCGGTCCCGGCAGCCGTCCCAACGGTAGCAGCATTCCCTGTCCCATCACTCCCTCTGCTCCCGATGCCACTACTATTCTGGTACTCTTGAAACTTCTCGCTGAAAGAGGGGCCACCCAATCTCGAACCAGTGGACGTCGAATTCGTCTCTGTAAAATCGCCGGTACGCGGTACAGTTATCGTTGCACCATCCGACGACGACGCCGCTGGAAGATGGGGATTCAAAGCTTCTTGCGAGGTAGGGGTTTGCAGGGGAATAGTAGTGGACCGGGTAGCAGCTTTTTCGGGATCCATTGCCGGGTCCGGGTGACGACGGGGAAGTTGGGTACCAGGTATTGAGGAACGTATGTACGGACCCGCTGTACGCTCTCTACTAGTATTGTCCTTGGTATTGAGATAGTAAAAGGAACTACAAAAATTGAGGACTGAAGGGAGGCAAAGAAGGAGGAGAAGGGAGCGCCAGGGCTCGTGATAGATATTATATGGCCCCCTCGTATTTATCGAGGTCAGGCTGGCGGCGGGCAGACAAGCACCCCCGAAAATCCTAGTGTTTGAAGCAGCCCAGCAGCCCGCTAACTAGAACCAGCGACCAAACTAACTTGACATACCACACATGGCATTGGACCCAGGGCATAACATACACCATAACTAGCACCTGTACGAGATAAGCCCCTTGGCCTCACACACACACTCTCTCCCCGCTCTCCCTTTCCCACTCGGCCCTAACTTCACTGCCGTATCTACCGCATCCTCCCCACCCAATTCAATTCCATGACTCCAGTTACGGCAGGTAGGGTGGCTTTAGACTCCACCTCGTTTCCGCTCCTTCCCCGGCGCCCTGGTAAGATCCCTTGGACTTCGGCTTTGTCCGCACGAACCCTCCTCCGTCACCCAATCCGGTATTAGTCGATGATGATATTAATCCTGCTGTAACACAATTACCATATGTGAATGAGTGCATCCCAGGCGCGTTGTGCTGTGCGTGCAAGTACGGTACCGTATTCGCACTGTAGCATCTGTATGAAGCTGTGCCCGTACCGTAGTTTGATCACAGCACAATGAAATAGGAAAAGAAAAGGAAGAAGAAAAAAAGCAATGGCTGACCGAGGAACTACGCATCTAAATTTCATCGTAGTGCACCAGCGCGGTACCAGTAGTCGGATGAGGTTGGGACGACGACGAAGGGGGCTGTTGGATTGGGTTCGGCTATTCCCGAATAGATGTGTCGATCTGTTTAAGCCAAGCCACTTGCTTGAAGAGGATTGTAGAGCCCTTTGTCCTTCTTTCCTTTCCTTCCTTTCATTCGTCAGCGGAGTAAGGAGCATTTAGCAAGAGAGGTACGGGACATTGCCGGCGCTCGCTCAGTATGTAAGTTTATGGCTTTACCACGGTAGTACGGTACTGCATGGGGAAGCCCTAAAGCCAGGTCTGCCCAGTTCACATATGGGAATACAGATGTCAGTGCAATAATGAGGGCCAAGCCTCCCCGACTTACCGCCGACTCTCCGGCTTTTTGAAGTTGAGGACTGCCCGAGATCCTGCCATACTCCTATTACTAGATAGTGCATACCGATACTCTCTACCGGTACTTCACCTACCGATAAATACACAGCACACACACACACCTCTAGACCAAAAAAACATGGATCCCCAGCAGCAGCAGGAAACCCCATCGGCAGTAAGCGATAAGACTCTCCAAGACGTCAGTTGCTTGAACTCTTCTTACTCCTTTGCTAGTCACATCCCTCCCTCCATCCATCCATCCATCGGCCACTGCCTACAGAGCGGCTAATCGGAACCCATAGGAACTCTCCACCCTCCGAATCTTTCGCGCAACGCTCGAGTCCGTCAAACAAGTCGTCGACGGAATCCACCGTGATACAGTGACTGCAAAGGGTAATTGTGGTACCGTCGTTGGTATGCAACCCTCTCTTTCTCTCTCCCTCGTTATCCCCCCCGTTTAGCATGCCGAGGGAGAAGGGGTTGATACATAAGCTAACTAAATCCCCCATTGACCCCTCCTCCTCCTCCGCACCCTTCGCTCCGCTACCGTATCCGTATGCTGGAAGCGGAGGTCTTGCGGTGGTGGATCGGGGTATACTGTGGGGAGTGGTATCATAGACTTGACGAAGCGTTGGGAGGGGGTTATTCTGGAGACTTCTTCAACTTCTGTGGCAGATGAGGCAGCGCCGGGGGGGGACAGCAGGTGAATCATAGCACGGCGATGAGGGCCGGGAAGTAGGGGCGGAGGGCGTGTCAGATGTCTATGCTGTGGTCCGGTTTAAGGAGTCCCCCACCATATTTGATACTTAACCAGCAAAAATATATTCCTGTCTGTTTTCCGTTAATAAGCTCCTAACCCTTGTAAATATATACCGTAAAAAAGCCTTTCTATGACGTTTGCCATCCCCGTCAAGTACCATATCGTAGCTAACTAACTAACCTCGGGATTCGAAGAACGGAGGCTTTTCTCGAGATGAATCAGTTGCTTTTCCTGATATGGTATAGTGTTGCCAAACGGATCTTGTTAACTAACTTGCCGAATGAAACCTAGCCTATCGGTATCGGTATCGGGCCTAGGATGATGATGATGATGATGATGATGATGATGATGCCGTGAATTATGTATGGGGAGTGATAATCCGATATGTATCATAGTGAATCGCAAGACCCTTTTAGACTACCGTAGTGCACTACGAGTAGTGACAGTTGATTGATAGTCACACCGTTATGCCGGACGGTTTTCAAAATTCGAGAATCTGTCGTAGCATACCGGTACCTTGTATCCACCGCTAGAGAAATTCGGGGTAATAAGTCTCCGATTTCACGAGATTTTATATACGGTATGTAGGATATGATAATGCCGCACTAAACAGTGATAATAATAATATTATTATTATATAACTTACACCTTTGAATATATACTGGAACTAACTAACCATCCCCTACTCGAGTACAGTACAACCTATGATTCCGTAGAGTAGTTCTAACCTACTGTTCCAATGATCCACTGCGACCCACTTCTGCACTGCATTTTTACCCGGACATATTATATAATATAATAATATAATACTTAAAACAAACTACAAGTACAGTACTCGAGTACAGTACAGGTATCGTACGTAAGAAGCCTATTCTAACTAACTAACTGACGGACTGCTTATTGCCCAGAACGAACGCCGCCTTGCTTACCGGAAGGGTCTTCCAGCTTGGGGGGAGAGATTCTCTCTCTCTGTCTCTCAAGCTTCCGTACCGTACCGTACTAGTACATACCGTATCATGCCACTGTCAGGCCTACCGGTTATGCTACAGTACTGTAAATGCGCAATACGGTAGTCTAGTAATAGTAGGGGCAACAACCCGAGCTCTTTCATCCGATGTACCGGTATGTGCGCGTTATGTACCGTATGGGTGGGTGTTGTATGAAGTCACAGGGCAGGGTTTGAAAACACGCGAGATAAGTTTGATAAGATAAGTTGCAGGAGGGGAGGGAGGGGAGGGATCTACGATAGGCGAGGTACAGCAAGGGATGAAAGGAACGACATGCACCGATACTACCGTACTGTAGTAGACTAGAGATTTATATACTGTACCGTACTCGAGTGCAAGTACCGTACAGTATCGGTAGTTTCTTTTCATATTATCACTGCTCTTATCATACGGCGACGTCAAATTGACCGCTTCTTGGGAAGGACGACGATCCTCCAGTTGTCCTTGACCCCGTATAAATACCCCTCTTTCTCCTCTTTCTCTGCCAAATATTTGGTTCGGAAGTAGGAATAATACACGGATTCTGACAAACATATTCGTAAACGACTACGCATCTCATAGCACAGTACCATGGATTATGACGGCCTCATTCAAGACCCTTTGGTGCTTCACACACGGTACCACAAGTATCGATCCATCACATCACATCACTCGCTGGTATTGTCACAGAGCCAACAGCAATCAATCATACCCCACTCTTTATTCAAAATCCATCGAGAAACAAAAAATAGGAAAGGCTATAATACACTACTACAACGTCGAATTTTTCATAACTTCGAGCGCACGGGGAGTTTTCGAAAGCTTGATCAATCCATCCATCGGTCCGTCCATCCATCCATCCATTCATCCATCCATCAACCAAAAGAGTATAAGGGAGGAATATGAAGAAAATCAGCCCATCCGTGCAACAAAAAAAATAAGAGAAAATAAAAGAAATGGAGGAAGAAAGGAAGAAAGAATGCAAATGTACGCACGCATCACACAAACTAACAAAAAGTGTCAGAGTAAAAAGAAAAGTAAGTAGATAGATAGAAAAGAAAAGGGGAGCGGAAGAAAGCCAAGCGAAGGGAAAAAATGCTCATGGAAAACCCTCGGATAATGTCACGTGAGAAAGTGAAAAGGCCCTCCTATCCCGGCAGAAAAAAAATTGAGCGAGGGGGAAAGAAAGCAGAAAGAATAAAAAAAAGTACACCAAAACGAAAGGCAGAATCCCAGCCCAGAAGCAAGTGAGAATACAAGAAAGAAGGTAATGAGACCCAAAACAGAAACCCCAAATTTTTCATTTATTTTTTTTATGTCGATTTTCTTTTTCTCGTTCCTTTTGGACTCCGAAATGGTTAACGCCGATCTCCACCCAACGCAGAAAACATAATATAATCCACATTCTACTTCATGACAACGTCTCTCGAAGAAGAGGGCGAGGGAGGAGTGTGAGGCAAAGTAAGAAGAAAGTAAATGTCGAATATTAAACCACCATATACCGTAAAAACTCGAATAATCGGACCATGTGCTAGGCAGTCCGAAATTTCCACCTGTGGAAAAGGGTGAAAAAAAACACTAAAAATCTGCCCCCCGAGACGAACAAAAAATAAAATAAAAACACCAGACCTGACTAAGAGAGGCAGCTCCAACGCCCTAGCACAAGGTCTGTTTACCCAAGCTCTTACGGCAAATTATCCACACTGGAATCTGATACAACCCTGAACTCCAGCAGGGGAAAGTTTTGAACTCTGCCTCTCCGTCCAACCTCATGTCTTGACTCGTTTCGGTGCTGAGCCATCCGAATTGTCCGATCCCGGGCTCTTCCTCTTGCCATTCACATCCGAGTCCTCTCCAAAAATGTTCCGACCCGTTGACACTACGGGTGTCTGGAAATTCAGCGGGCTAGGAAGCATGTCTGGGTTACCACCCGTACGAGATGCTGATGTCCCAAAAACGGTGCCCCAATCCGAATAGAATGTGGAGGGTGAAGGTAACAATCCGTTATCACAGAATCGACTTGGTAGGGCAGAGATAGGAGTTTCTGATGGCGCACCCGTCGTAGCCGGAGGTGGTCGTGCGTATGGATTCGCTGGGCCACCGCCGGCACCTGCACTCCGAAGCGCGACACTGGGTGAAGGTGGCGGAAGTACAACTGGATGGTTACCTTCACCTCCACCTTTGATCGATTGACCAGCTGTAGTGCCTGCAGATTCTCGTGGCGAAGACTCGGCAGTAGCATCACCGGCATCAGAGTGCTCGCTAGGTATTTGCACTTTGAGCCTTGGTCGCACACCAGGCTTCCCTGGGTTCGATGCCATGCTGTTGGTTCGGGATGGTGGAGGCGGGACAGGTTCTGCCGATGGCTGCTGGCCATTCACGTTACTGGACGTTGTGGATGCAGGTACGGATGCGGGAGCAGGCTTAGGAGACTGCTTCTCCGACTTTATCGGATTGCAGCTCATACTGCTAGCATTGTTCGACCGAGCAACAGAGCCAACGTCTACCGAATGGGACCGTGAGGATTCCTGGCTGAATCCGAAATGTTGTGCCAATAAGGACTCATCAGGTGCAATCGGTGTATACATACTCCGTGATTTGGCAGGAGCGCGTTTTTCAATCGCCGGGGCAACTTGCTTATCGAGTGGCCTGTTTGGAGGTGAGTTCTCCGACGATGGGACAGGCCGCTCAGAAGGGAAGGCAGGTGGCATTGACTGTCTCCTATTCGTATCGTTGATGTATGCTTGGGCTTGGGCTTGGGCTTGTGTCGCCTGAGGATAAGGATACACGGGTATCGGGTTCATGTTTTGTTGCATAGGCATCACGGATTGCGGCTGAGGGGTAAAGACGGATCCACTAGACATGTAAGGATAGCCATTCTGCGCTGGAGGACCCTGCGAAACAGCGTAAGTAGGCGGAGGCACCATATTCGAACTATTCCGTCGCTGGTTGCGGGAAGAAGGCCTTGACATCGGTTGTGGGGTCCCGACGCGACCTTGCATATAGGCTCCTTGCCCCCCCATCAGGGTGGATGGAGGGATCGGAGGTGATGCAGATGTCGAATGACGGTTCGCCATGTGCCCTAATGATTGGAGATGGTGAGGCATGGGATGGTCGTTGGAAGACCGGGAACCCGGTCGGGAAGGGATATCCATATCATCATCGTCGTCGTCCATAGCATCCTTCTTTCCCTGAAAATCGGCAGGACCTTTGTGTTCGTGGGGAGTGTCAGCCTAAGATCAACGTTAGTACGTGTTCTATACTCTCGGACGCGATAAAAAGAACCAAAAACATACGTAAGTATGTCGGCTGACGACCTCCCGAATATCACCCGAGCAGAATTCGTACAATTTTTTGTTGTTGCCAAATATTATGACAGCAACATCCACCGAGCAAAGCACGGAAAGCTCATGAGCCTTCTTGAACAGTCCACCTTTACGCTTTAAGAAAGTTCTGAAGACACGGTTAATACACAAAAAATAAAAATGAAATATGAGACAGATTGGAAAACATACACTGATCGGTTTCGGTCATCTTTAATCGCCTTGATTTCAATCTGCGCACAAACAAATATTAGTTGATAACCTCCAATAACGACAAATATTTAAGCTGTTACCTTTCTTCGCCCCATCGCGTAGGGATACCAGGGTGTGAGGAAAAAGCGTTAGTGAAGAAACTACTCCGAAATGCAGAAAGTTTCGTATTCCTGCAAAGTGGTGCTCAGATAACCCGAGGTATCAGTGCAACAACGCAACGGTGCAGGTGGATCAATCAGGATGAAGACAGCAACAGCGACGTGGATTGAATCAAAAATAATGTGCAAACGCGGCAGCGGCGGGGGGCAACGGCAGTGTTGGTTATAGAGGGCGAAGTAGGGGACAACGGAAGGAAAGGATGTGGATGAGGCGAAAAGATATAGGCTGATGGATGAATGGGTGAATGAATGGAATGGAATGGGTGGATGGAAAGGTGACGGGGATAGTTATGTAAGAGGAATAGAGCGCACGAGGGCTCTGCTGTTGGAGGGAAATGGTTGACTTTGAGGGAAAGCTTGAAGGGTAAAGAGCAAAGGGTATGTATATATATATATATATAGGAATCTGGGACTGGGGGTGTGGTGTGTGTGGTGATGGGCCGGAGGCAAGAAGGTTAAAAGAGCAGGAAATCAGAAGACGGTGGGGGAAGGGTCTGTTAGGCCACGGGCATCTGCTCTCTCCTCCACCGTCGCCGCTTAGTTCGAGCGTTCGGAGAGTATTTGACAGCGGATGGTGAGCGAGAGCGCAATGGACGGGACCAGTAAAGCGAGATTACAGCAAAAAAAAATTGGGAGAGGAAGGAAAAGTGTGCGTGCGGTAAGTGTGTCGCTTGCTATTGAGAGAGATCCTCCGCTCGGGGGGGGGACATGCAACCTTTTTAAAATAGAAACCACCCAGATTCAATGTTCCCAAAAATAACTGAACTAAATCTTCCTTAATTAGACTAAACGGGTGAATTTACTCGCATGTCCGCTCGTACCATTCCTATTTAGGAATTATGACCCTTGTCAACTTACCGGTCGAGTGCAAACCCTGTCGAACGCTCAACGCTTTCCAACGCCTTTCGGAACCTATCCTACCGGCACCATAGCAGATCCCAGAAGCCTCAGAGACCACGCTCGACATCAGCACCATAACTTTACCGGCACTGCACAAAGAATCTGTCCGATACAGCTGGTGATCCGGGACAGCAGGACAGGTTTTGCTATGCTATGAAGAAATCTAAAACTCTCGGAGGTTCATACGGGACGGCAAGGTATCCGGATCGTCGAGATGCGGGATAGCAGGGCGTAACTGTACTTTCCTATGGCATCGGCGCTCTACTGACAATGAATGAAGGTTCCTTTGATATCAGTCCTCCCACCATGTCTATGAAGAGCCTCCTCCCCACCCCACACACACACATATCAAAGAAAAGCAAGAAGAAAAAACAAAAAAACATCCTCGTATCAGAACTTCCCCAACCACTCAGACCACGGTCTAAAACAGGCGCGAATGCAAGCTTCGCGCTTCACCCCAGAATATAAGTCCGCCCTTTGAGCTTTACATGCAGGTACAGTACTGAACCATTCCAACCACCCTCCACTTACTCATCACCTCTCTCCCACTGGTAAATAGCTGTTATGCATACCTCAGTACTAGGGGCAGGTATTTAGCGATCGAACGGGCTGAGGATAGCGGAAGATGTGAATAGTGAA
>QOVD01000764.1:1790-15296 GCA_003521225.1 Tuber microsphaerosporum
CTTTTTTTTTTTTTTTTGTTTTTTTTGTTTTTTTTTATCATATACTATTGTTTTACAACTACCGAGGTACAAAAGATAGCATGCATCATCAGATATGGCCAAGAAAAACCTCCAACGATCCAACCTGGCGCCAGTGGAAAAAGCCATCATCCCTAGACCCTCTGGTGTGGGCCCAACCGCACGATCTCCCAGATAAGAGAGAAAAACAAAGCCGGCTAGCCGAAGCGGACGACCAAGCAAAACCCCAAAACACTACAAGCAGGAAACAACAGGAAAACCACTTGCCACAAACTCCTACCCCCTAACAATAAGAACGCTGCATGCGCAGCAAAACAAAGGAGTTAAGCGTCTAACCAATACAAATTAAAGGAACGACAAACAAGTGGAACTCATGAGAAGAAAACCCAAACAAGACCTAGAGTAAACACCCCACTAACGATCTCAGAAGGGGGCCGGCCATCACCCTATTTGAACCAGGGAGGAATCATAACACGAAAGAGACCGGAAGGACAATTACATGGACCAAGGCTTTGGAGTCGTTCAAGGAGGCGGTGCAATACCATGAACTGTCGTAATCGAGGAATGCGGCCATGGGCAGCCGCGGGGGGCGAGTGGAGCCACCAGGCAGAGAGGATGCCAGCCGAGAGAGTGAACCAAGCCGACCGTGTAAGCGAAGGCAAGGGAGGAACAAGGAGGTGGCTGTAACCGAGCCGCGGGACGAGACGATGGGACGAGGAGAGGGGGTGGAAGGTAAACAACTGGCTAGAAACAACCAACAAACAGGCCATGCTCGAGTGATTTCGGACCGAGAGGACGATAGCGAGTACCGCGAAGTTACTGACCGAAGCTTTCCCCAGCGAGGGACAAGCCATAGAACCAAGGGTGTACTTTCACCAAGGTCCGGACACCGTAACGCCGACCGCAAACCTAGAAAGAAGTAAAACCAACCGGGGCGACCGCTAAGCGAGGCTTGCGACCGTGGGACGAGGGGGTGGATGAGAAGAGCCTTCAAACAACTTCTAGGACAACGCTTTCTCAAGGCGAGGCCATAATAAAAGAGGAAGAATGTAGTGTCGTCACCCTCCTAGGCAATGAGGCCATCACAGGAGAGGAGAGGGAGAGGATGGAGTTGACGATGATTTCTCATGGTGTTGAGATTTCAATCGCCCGAGGTGGAGAGGAGATCGTTCGTGATAACTACAAAGCCGCTTACAGCCCCCTTATATATCCATTTCTCCTACAATCATTAGACTGGTAACTTATTCTCTTGATTCCCACAATCTCTTAACTTATAATGAGTTATAGTATCAGGTGCATCAGCTGACTCTCTATAGTCAACTGTAGAACATATTTCATGCAATTATGATTCAAATAACATGTCATATCCTTCACTCATGTCACATAAGTGAGACCCATGACTCATAATATAGGTCATGTGCAAAAGTCATAACATCATATGATTAAAATCGTAAGTGAGGCAAAAAAATTATCCAATAACATCTATTAGCAAAAATAATACTTAGTGCCAGGAGCGACTTATCAGTGGGGCGCACCTAGTACATATAATGTCACTGGCTAATTAGAGTACAACTAGGATTGCTTGCTATCTCTAGGTACAACTGGTACAACAAGTATTCTTCCAGAAAGCACCTGGCATTAAACTTACTAGTCACAGTGTTCCTCGTGAACACACTTGGTGCAGTACTTCATCTGCAGGAGCTAGAGTCAAGAGTTCACCCTTTACAGACTTCTGACCAAGGTCACGATACTGGTACATTATAAAAAGTCTCTTAAATTAATCTTCTATTATATTTCTAATTCTTCTAGTCTAGTGAAGTGATTTAAATACAGATATCATTTTTCGATTACCTAGGCCCCTGGGGCTGAGGGACTCTAGGGCTTAGGTTCTTTCACATGCCTGGTTGGATGAATAATATTGTGAAATAGTGACTGTGTAGGGATAAGCCTTATACCAGTGTGTATCTGGCATTGAGTACAACATTCTCCATTAAACAGAATTGAAATCTCTTTGGTGGTTGTGGCATAATGTGCCATTAAGTAATATTCTGCAAGCATGGTACCTAACGGACCATCCACAGAACTCACCAATTTCAAGAGTTTTGAAGCAAAAGAGACTCATCTTAGAATGCAGTGTAGCTGGCGTTGAGCCCAAAATTCTCCCGAATGTATAATTCAAATCCTTAAAGTGGTTTTGAAGTAATCTGATATCGAGTAAAATTCCACCAGCTTGATAATTAATAGACCATTTATGGAAGTGAGTGATTTCCTGGCTATTAATCTAACAGAGATCTACCTTATACAGGTGTGTAGCTTGCATAGAGTTCAACAATCTTCTGGCAAGAGAATTGAAATTCTTCATCTGGTCGTAGAGTAATCTGCCATTAGGTAAAATTCTGCCTGCTTGAGTACCTAATACCCCCTCTACAGAAGACAGCAATTTCCTGAGTTTTGATGCAACAGAGACATATCCTATACTAGTTTGTAGCTGGTGGTGACCCCAACAACCTCCAGCAAACAGAATTGATATCTGTGAACTGCTTTTGGTATAATCTGCCATTGAGTGAGATTCCCCCTGCTTAACACTTAATTTACACTTCATGGAAGTTGGTGATTTCCTGTGTTTTGATATGACAAAGAGGTACCTTATACTGTCATGTAGCTGGGGTCAGGCACAATAATCTTCAGAATACAGAATTGAAATCTGTCAAGAGGTTGCAGAGTAATCTGCCTTTGAGTAAAATTCTGCCAGCTGTAGCCAACTGCAAGCCTGCCACTAGTAGCTTTAAAGAGGTAGTCCTTGCAGCATTCACGAAGGACTCTGCTATACAAGCCTTGGGGAATCTTTTAGAGCAGGTACCGTCTGTCTTTAGACATTTCAAGGAAAATAAATAATATTATATTTTTGCTCCCACTACCCAATTCATTATAGAGTTCCTGAAGTACGTTGAAGGAAGTCAATGGTGATTGATCCACTGCAAGATGCTTGCCCCTTTCTGAGCTCGGCCTGTCTGTTTCAGAGAAGCCCTAGAGTGTAGTATATATGAAGCTTGTGCTAACCACTTCAATGAGAAAAAAGATGAGTTAAACCAAAAATACCGCCCTTGGTACTAGTGAAGGTCATATTGTAGTGGTGAATCCTACCATTGGTAAGATCAATATAAGGGGCATTATCTCTGGGTTCGGAAATTCCACATACGTGTATACTGACGACATACTAGTACTATCAGAGCGTGATGTAATCAAGATATATGATGGGTAAGCATACTTCTCTTTAGAGATTTGACTAATATAGGTTGATGTTACTAAAAGATTTTTTACCCTTCCACATACACTTGAAACTGTCTTTGCCAATACCATAGCTGCTCATCTCCAAACTTTCTTATGTCCAGAATCTCTCTCTTCCTCAGCTTCTTTTACTGCACCAAATACTGTTCATCTCTCTCACTGTATTCATGGATCAACTAACATTCCTCTCTTGTAATATCGATATTCACCAGTTTTTTAAGTCCTGTCTCTTCTGATTCCATATAACCTTTGGCCCAATCACTTTCATATTTACAACAGTGTGAGTAACGGAATCAAGTTAAATTGCACTCTAACAGAGCTGGAATCTTTAATAAAAGTGAATATCAGTGGGATGCCAACTCTACATAAATTACAGGGACAAAACCTTTCGTCCGGGGCGGCAACGGCAACCCCACTACCAACCTACATTTATTACCTATTCAACCACAACTGCTTGTAATGAACTTAAAATATATGTACATATCCATTGAATATAAGAAAATCTTCATGTAAAATTATAGAGAAAAAAAATCAATACTTAGTATACCATCCCTTTGCATCTAAAACAGCAGCTACTCTCCTAGGCATAGACTCTCAGAGAGTTTCCAAAAATTCCCCCTCAATATCCTGAGTCTAAACCACATTAAGAGCTTCTACTAGACATCTTCTGATAGTATCTGGCCCCACTTTAGTCCTGTGAATGCCAGGAAAGCGCTGATGTAGCTTTTCCTTTACCCTCTTCCAACAATGCTCAATTGGATTAAGGTCTGGTGAATTGGGAGGCCATTCCATAACCTGTATGTTGTTTTCTTCAAACCAAGCCATAGTATCTCTTGCAGTATGTATCTTTGCACCATCCTGCTGAAAGATAGGATCTCCAACTGTGTCCTCTACCTCCTGCCAGGTATCAACTAAACCATCCTCCAAAACTCCAATATATACAAATCTATTGACACTCTTGTCAAAAATAGGGATCAGAGGACCCTTATTTTTACCCCAAATACAAGCCCCCACCATCAGCTTTATCCCAGGTCCCTTTGTGACCCCTTGAATACAGTCCTTATGCCACTTTTCCTCAGGTGTTCTGAACACCCAAATACCCTTTGGATCTTTGGACTTTTCAACCATGTTTTCATCACTAAAGATGACTCCCTCAAACTCTTCCTTTGTCCAATCCTTATACTCCTTGGCCAAAGCTAGCCTGTTGATAGCATGTTCATCTTTTAGAAATGCTCTTTTCCTAGCTCTCCACTTCTTGATGTTGACTGATGCCAAATCTCTCTTGATGGTCTTGAGAGAGGCATGTGGGGCAACCTCATTGTGCAATTCAGATAAAGGATGGCAGCGTGCCTTCTTAGACTCTCTGACTAGGTGGCGATGGGTTCTGGTATCAATAATTTTGGGTGTTGCAGGCATTGGGAGGTTTTTCTGATCACCTCTCTTTTGATACCTTTTGTAGAAACTTAGAACGGTACTCTTTGGACGACTTAAGATCTTTCCAATTTCAGAAAAAGAGAGATTATTTTTTCTCAAAGCAACAATTTGCCATTTCTCAAAGTCTGTGAGGTGGCCTGTCTTTTCTGAAGGCATGGTTGTTGTGGGGTAGTTGATCGTTGAGGTGGGGTGTTTGGAGGTGTTGCACGGTTGCCGCCGATCGGACGAAAGGTTTTGTCCTAGTACTTTACAAAAGGACTAACCCAACCCCAGAGAGTGCCTACTCCTGAATACTCAGCACAGAGGACCTGGCACTACTGGAACTTAATCTCTTCTGTAACCCTCTATCTCTCTTAACACTTATTTGTATTCTCTGTAAGGTCCGGGGTGGCACTTGTGTGACAGCTTTGCTGAGGGGATCTGGCTTTCAGAGTAGAATTGCCTAGCCACACTATCACCCAAACCATGTTCAGGTGCAACCTCCCCTTTTCACTATCAAAGATTATATACTAATACCTATTTAGTAGGCTTGATGGTTAGAAACCTACAGAGGGTAATTAGATGTCTTCCAGTAGAAAAGAGCCATTGATGAATCAAAGGATTGCTGCAATACCCACGGGAGTAAATTTGGTTGGATTGTGTAACAGCCCCACGGGGTGGTGCCGTATATCGATAGGATAACGATACGGTCTCTATACCAAAGTGGGGTATCTATAGAGACTAAGTACCGGAGTCTTAGACTAAGTTGTTGTAACAAACCTCTTACTATATCGCAACTGCTAAGTAGTTTCTAATAGTAGGTGTTTGGTAAACCTAAGTGAAGGCTAAAGATTCTCGCAGCGAACTGAAGAAGTAACTGTTCAACCAAGTAGATTGAAAACTCTGTTTGTCGAAGTCTGCCTTCTCTTAGTCCGGAGAATAGCAGGTGTTAAATACACTTGTCAGGCAATCCCATGCCTTGCTTAAACAAATAACATTAAGGCTCGGAAGGTGGCAGCCTTGAAACTCCTTAGGTATCAAACCTCACACATGGTAAGTATCAAACGATACTCAAAACCAAATATAAAACATACGGAGTATCAAATGATACTCAAAACCAAACATAAAACATGCGGAGTATCAAACGATACTCAAAACCAAACATAAAACATACTGAGTTTCAAATGATACTCAAAACCAAACATAAAACATAGTAACTCAGGTACCTGTACTGGTTACACCCCGAAAACATAATACAACCCTTATTTCAAAACATAAAATCTCAAACATCTTTCCTCACTATCGTAATCAGTATCCAAATGTGGTTCCCAAAACCCTTTGTCAACCTAAGGTTCAATAACATGAGATTCAAAACCATCCCTAACAGGAGACAAACAAACCGTAATATGCCCAGAAAAAACAATAGGAAATTCATCTCATGTCATGTTGTCAGTCCACCATGCTTGCACCATCTCCATCGAGTTTTCTAGTCCTTCGATAGGTTCCCAAGAGTTCTCGCTTGCTGGATATCCAATCCATTTAAACAAGAATTGGTCTCATCCATGCCTCTGCCTATGATCCAATATCGTTTCCACTTCCCATTCCTGTTCTTTATTGCTGAGGATAGGTGCTGGTTTAGCATGGGTCCTGCCCGGGAATCGTTGGTTGTTATTAGGGTCGCAGGCTTTGATGACTGAACAGTGGAATACTCCCTTCTGCCGGCGGTACATCCTCGAATCCTTACCGACTGTATAGTTCTGTTTATGCTTATCGAATTCTAGTACGGTAAAGGGTCCTCGCCATCGTGGTTGTAGTTTCCTTGACCTTCCAGATTCCGTCACAAATGGTCTCCAAACACCATGACCATTCCTCCTACCTCTACTGGCTTATGCTCTTTTCTCCTCTTAGCAGCTACCCTGGCGGATCTCGCTCTTGCCAACCTTGATTCCTGGCAGGCCGCATTTCTGATCTCCTGGTGTCTATTGTAGTAATCGTCAGAGGGAGGAACTGCAAAAGGGTAGGTTCGGTAGGTATCAAGTAAAGGATAGTCTCGCCCATATACCGCGTTATATGGTGACATGATAATAGTATCTGAGTGTCCAGCATTAGAATATGCTTTTACTACAGGAAGGGAGGAGAGCCAATTGGTCTGACGGTTGTTGATAATGTTTCTCAGGACGGTTTTCAGTTCCCTGATTTTCCGTTCAGCTTGCCCATTGGTTTGGTGGTGGCCGGGCACAGCCATGATGTGTTCAACCCCCATGGTCTTGAGAGTATGCTTCCAGAATTGGGAAGTAAATCGTGGGTTAGCATCGCTGACAATCGATGTAGGTACTCTATGTGGCGTAAAAATATAGTGCCGTAAAAATATAGTGCCGGAGTAGTTCCATGATAGTTACTGTAGTAGCATTGACTGAGGTTGGGATCAGCCAGCTATATCCTACTGCTCTATCCACTACTACCAATACTGAGTCCTTTTCCTTTAGCCTAGTAAAAGGTCCCATGAAATCGATAGCATAACTTGAGAATATCTCAGAGGGGAAAGGGAGGGTAAGTGCTTCACCTTCTGGTAAGGTATTACGTTCCTTATTTGCCTGGCAAAGTTCACATTCCCTGACAAAATCCCTAAAGTCCTTCCTCATTTTTGGCCAGTAGATATATTCGGAAGCATATCGTAGGTTGCGGTCCGCTATGTGGTGTCCCTTGTTGTGTATCTCACTAATCATTAGTTCCCTAAGTGGTTCTCCATTGACCCCATATCCTCTTGGTATATAGAGGCAGTCGTCTCCTACTCGAGTGGTGGCATATAGTAGTCCATTACAGATGCGGTCATGTTGCATCTTTCCTCCTCGAGATGTGTTGTTGGAGTCCTGGGCCAATTGGTAGACTGGCTCGTTCCTGTATCCTTTGATCATCTGTTCCCGCCAGATGGATTCCATATCGTTCACAGCCTGTGTGATATCCCTCTCGTCCAGCACCCTCTGCCATCTCGAGATCTCGTCCTCTTCTTCCTCAGGTATATCATTGTATACCTCATAGAGGTTTCGCTTGTGGTGGGGTAGCCTAGGCGGCTCAACGACAGGGACAATCTTATAACTTGCTAATGACCCTCCATAGAGGGGCTTCGTAGTTGCTGATCTTGGGGCCTGATGCTCTGGGCAGTCATGGCTTTCGCATGGGATACCGGTGGTTGTGCAACCATGGGCTTCATGTAATCGTTTCTGAATCTTTGATAGGTCTAGCCTGGGTCGAGTTGAGATGATTTCGTCAGGTTCAGTATCCATGTGCTCATCCTTATCGATGGGGGGAGCCATAGCTGGTGGGGTGCCGCCTGGGAAACCACTATAACTCTTGGTAGGTGGCTTCAATGTTTCGTGATTAGGGCATGCTGGTATATCGCAGAATGACCAGTGTCTGGCCAAATGATCAATTTCCTCCTGGCTCCTGTTGCTACCGATACTCCTATAATCATCCCAATCTTTAATAGGAGGGTATTCATGGTAGTCTTTGAAATCACATTCACTGCCACCGCTATCGTGGTCATGAATGTACTGAACCGGCAGGCTCTCATAACGAGACATGTTTCTCAATAGGTATTCCGTGTAAAGGGCAATAGGTTGCTTATTGGAGGGTAGTAGAGGATTGGATTCTGGTTCTTCTTGCGTAGGGTCTTTAGCGTAATGAGGATATTTGTTATTGTTCACATAGAGGCGTGATAAAGCGTCAGCTAAATAGTTCCGTTTCCCTGGCCGGTATACTATTTCGGTATCATATTGGCCTATGAATCCTCTCCAACGTAGCTGCATCGTAGGTGGTGTTTTGCTCGTCTTCATGTGCATTAAGGGTTGATGGTCTGTGACAATCGTAAACCTCTTTCCTGCCAGCAGGTGGTGTTGTGCTGTGAGTGCATCCACAATCGCTAATGCTTCTTTGTCTCTGGTCCCATAATTCATCTGGGCGTTGGAGAATTTCCTACTATGTAATGCTGCCGGTCTTGCAGTATCAGCTCTTTCCCCTTGTCCTACCCATGCTCCAACTCCAGTGTCTGATGCATAGGTTATCAGCCATTTTGGTAATGCTGATTCATAGTGTAATCGTTTCATAACCTCGTTTTGTGCAACCATTCGCTTAACATTTTCCATGCCTTGGTCATGTGTTGCAGTCCATACAAATTCTTCTGTTCCAGTAAGCGCCGTGAGGGGTGCAGTTATTGTTGCTATGTGGGGCAGGAATTTGCTGATATAGTTAACAGTTCCGAGAAATTCCTACATGTTGCTTTTTATTCTGAGGTGTGGTCCATTCTTGAATTTTCGTTATCTTCTCCGGTAATGGCTTTAAACCTTCTTCGTCAATTATGTGTCCTAGTACATCCATGTTGGTGCAGAAAAATTCCGATTTCTTCCTGCTTGCATAGAATTTTGTATCCCTGAGCTAATTGCAGACAGTGGATAGGTGTATTAGGTGGTATTCCTCTGTATCGGAGAATATGAGTATATCTTCAATATACACGCATACAAACTTTCCCCAATAGTCGGCGAATAAGTCAGACATTATGCGCATCAATGGTCCTGGAGGATTCATATCGCCTTGCAGCATAACCTTGCTGACCAAACATCCAAAAAGTGACTTGAAACCATTTTTATCCACGTCCTTTGGTTCCACTCTTGTCTGGAAATATGCATCACTAAGGTCTATCTTGCTTCTATATCTAGCTCTTGCTAGCGAATTGAGGATTATCCTCTGGTTTGGAATTGTTTCATCGTCCTTAATGGTTATATCATTCCTTGCAGTAAGGTCAAGCAGTGGCCTCATGCATATCTTATTCTTCTTTTCCTGGGCGAACATAGGGGCTGCTCCATGAACGACCTTTTGTTCAATAATTCCGCTCTCTATCTTCTCTTCTATCCACTTTCCGAGGTCTGATACCCATCCCTCTTGGATAGGGTAAGTTGGTAAACTCCTTTGTTCCGCTCCTGGTTTGAGTCTGATCTCATGGTTTATTTTTCTGAGTGGTGGTAATCCTTCTGGTATAACTTCCGGGAATACCTCTGGGTGTTGTTCCAAAATAGTTTCGGTATTGACAATGGCCACTCTTATATTTCCGCTAGTAGGTGTGCAGTTAATTCTAACTTTCTGTTTGGGAAACACTATTGCTAACTTGCCACATTCGATTGTAGCTTGGTGTTGCTTGAAGAACGGCATTCCTATGAGAGCATCGTATTTTGCTAGATTTCCAACGATCATTTTGTTGCCTTTGGCATTGAGTCTTCCAACTGAGAGATCAACAATTCATTCCTTATGGCTTTGTAATCGAGATCCTTTCAAAGCCATTTGTATCTTGGTGGCTTTTTCCATTTCTGTACATGGAATACCAGGGGCAGTGATGAAGTTTGCACTTATCAGGTTGGCTCCAATGGTTCCTGTAACAAACAGGACTCTAGCTTCTTTCACATTGATAAATATGGTACCTTCTAGCGCGTGTTGTACTTTGATTATCACGGGTCGGGTTGCTTTAGCTGATGCATAGCTTTCGATCTCAGGAGAGTTGATAGAGACTTCCTCGTATTCGTCCTCTTGTTCCGCTAAGTTGGAGGATGCTTGCTTCTTGACCTGTGTCTTTCCTTTGTCGCTCTGGCTTGGGCAATCCTTTGCTATATGCTCTTTTCCGCCACAGGTGAAACAGGCTCCTTTGTCTTGTCGGTTCTTATTCTTGGGGGAATTAGTTTGTTTGTTGAACCATTTCTTAGGTTTTCGATCCTGTTTCTGGTCTCTATAGTTGTGGTCTTTCTTCTCATGCTTATCTTGTCTATAAGCTCCAGTGCTTCAGTTGATAGCATCTAGTCTTTCTGCAGTGGCGATAATTTGGTGAATTGACTCATCACCTTCAAATCGAGATTCCACATCTTGTCATAGCTTGGAGTGCATGCAGGCGAATAGTTGTTGTATAAACGCATAGTCACTAATGGTCTTAGAAGGTAAACGTGATCTGTGCATTAGTAGATCTGTGGCAACAGTTGCGATTTCATGTACTTTGCCATTCTTGACTTGTGGGATATAATGGAACTCTCAATAGGTGTTGTCTTTCTGTTTTGATGACTGAAACCGTTCCCTTAGGTAGCTGATCAAAAAATCCCTAGTGATATCGTCTCTGAGGAGTTAGGCAGCCTGAAATGCTGCTTCTTGTGCTCGTCCTTCCGTGTATAGGATCCAGTTGTTTCCTGATCACTCAACACTCTGTCGTACCCCATGAAGGCGTAGGTAGAGTTGAACTGAGTTGTACCATCTATCGAATGCTTCTGGCTTGAGGTCATCCCCTTCGCCTCTGAACTTCTTTGGTGTTGGTACCTTGATGGTTAGCTTCGCTGTTGTTGCTGGGCTAGGTGTGCAACTGGCTGGCCTATTACTAGGGCCTGCGCCTTCTGACATCTTGTCTGAATCGCTACTGCTGTCTGAATCGTCAGGGTCATTCCCTGGTGCGGCTTGTGTTGGAGTAGCCTTGGTAGGTGATTCCGGGAACCCGCTGTGACAATCCTTCCCTCCGGGCAATACTTGCAGTAGGTAACAACTCGTCGTCCTTGTACACTACGTTGATAGCCGAACGCACTTGCTACAATCGTATGGTCGAGAACTCGCTAAGAGACACTGCTCTTCTATTCGCCGGGAATCGTGACAGTAAAGATAACTTGAATTGATAGTATAAGAAAGTAGTTAGATGGTTGAGTGGGGAACTAACTACTTGTCGGTTTTTTTTTTTTTTTTTTTTTTTTTTTTTTTTTCAACTTGCATTTGTTTTACAACTACCGGGTACAAAACAGGCATGCATCATCAGATATGGCCAAGAAAAAACCCCGATCCAACCTGGCACCAGTGGAAAAAGCCATCATCCCAAGACCCTCTGGTGTGGGCCCAACCGCACGATCCTGTAGACAAGAGAGAAAAACAAAGCCGGCTGGCCGGAGCGGACGACAGAGTAAATCCCCAAAACCCTAGAAGCAGGAAACAACAGGAAAACCACTCGCTATGAACTCCTACCCACTGAAAAAAAGAACACTGCCTGAGGAGCGAAACAAGGAGCGGAACGTCTAACCAATACAAGTGAAAGGAAAGACCAACAAGAAAAACCCATGAGAAAGAAAACCTAACCGAGACATGGAGCAGACAGTACACGAACGATCCCAGAAAGGGGCCGGCCATCACCCTTGTGGCGAAAACGAGGGGCAATCATAACACGAAAGAGGCCAGCAGAAATTGCATCGTACCAAGGTTGAAAGTCGTTCAAGGAGGCGGCGCAATACCATGAACAGTGGTAACCGAGGAATGCGACCGTTGGCAGTCGCGGAGGGGAGTGGAGCCACCAGGCAGAGAGAATCCCCGCCGAAAGAATGATCCAAGCCGATCATGTAAGCGAGGGCGAGGGCGGGACAAGGGGGTGGCTGTAACCGGACCATGGGATGAAGCGATCGGAAGAGGAGATGGGGTGGAAGGCAAACAACTCGCTAGAAACAACCGACAAACAGGCCATGGTGGAGCGATTTCAGATCGAGAGGACGACAGCGAGTACCCCGAAGTTACTGACAGAAGCTGTCCCCAGCGAAGGACAAGCCATAGAACCAAGTGCGTACTTTCACCAAGGTCCGGACACCGTAACGCCCACCGTAAATGTAGAAAGAAGTAAAGCCAAGCGGGGCGATCGCTACGCAAGGCTTGCGACCGCGAGACGAGGAGATGGATGAGAAGAGCCTTCGAACAACTTCTAGGGCAACGGTTTCTCAAGGCGAGGCCATAATAAAAGAGGAACAAGGTAGTGTCGTCACCCTCCTAGGCAACGAGGCAATCACAGGAGAGGAGAGGGAGAGGGTGGAGTTGACAATGATTTCTCATGGTGTTGAGATTTCAATCGCCGGAGGGGGAGAGGAGATCGTTCGTGACTAACTATTTGTGAGTTATTTTTTTTTTTTTTCTTTTTTTTATATCACTCTTTATTTTCGTTTAAAGGCTTACAGTACAAGACCCGCTACGGAACAAAAAGGGTGTGCAGCAGCAGCTCTGACCCCAAAGACCCGGTGTGCTTCCAAACCCACAGTCCATCCCGTACCCCGCCTCTGTTAAAAACCCACTGACCCTGGCCGACAAGAGCGGAAACCCATATCCAAGTCCGGTACTAGGGGTAGAAAACTATAGAAAGAAAATACAAGCCTGAGCTCCGACAAAACCTCCACAGAGGAGCAGAAAGCAAGAAACCAAACGACAGTGAGACCCTAACCGAGAAACCCAAAAGTGTACTACTGTCCCAGCCAACATACCCCACCAGCTTTCCCCCCTCGGGGGGCCTGTCCCCTAAATGCCCCAAACATTGGTGAACGCCGAAGCAAAGCTGTGGGGAAGGGCTATAGATACACAGTGGAAGGAAGGACGCAATCGAAGAAACCCAGGGCCGTGTGGCGTAAGAGGATGCAAACCCTCCCTCCGGAACACAACGAAGATGAAGATGTTCGCAGTAGGATGCCAGCCGGACGTGAAGGGGCCGACCGCAGTGAGGTGGTCGACAGACGAGGGGGAGGCTGTAACTGAGCCACGGGACGAAGGACCGAAAACGGAGGAGGAAGGAGGGGTAGACCCAATCAAGAAGTGCGAGACCGACCGACCGAAGCGAGATCACAGTTTTTCAACGATGCCGACCGTACCGATCAGAGTTCCCAGGAGAGAGTGCAATACCAGTGAGCAGAGCCACCGGGGCCACTACTTCACCGACAACCCGAAACTGCCAAAGGCCATTGACGAGAAAGG
>QOVD01000764.1:15994-44871 GCA_003521225.1 Tuber microsphaerosporum
TTTTCCCCCTTTGTTACATCGTTTTCCCTATTTTCCTTCCCGTTGTTTTGTTAAATTTTTATAGGGTGCTAGTGCCTATATAGGGAAATTCCACCACAAATGGTTTCTTCTCAGTAGGCTGTTTTAGAATTGATTTCTCCCCTTCTCCCTCATATTGCTTCTATTCAACCGCTAGAGTACAGTGAAAGCTCTTGAAACCCAGTGTCCTTGCCAGCCCTACAATATCTGAACTCTGTCAAACCACAGGTTCAGTTCCATAGTTAACATCTGGAGTAGAGTAATAGAAGTCAACCCTGGCTACCGGGCAACGGTCATATTTCCTTTTCGAAAATTTCCTCAAGATCACAACAAGCATGTAAACAAGTGGAGGCAGCAGCCTCAATAGCTCATATTCTAAGCTCAACTACCTAGTTTAAAAAGTGATATTGCAATTGATTCCCGCAAACTCTCCTACAGAAAATAAAGCAAAAAGAAAGATTAATGAAACGGACCTCTAAGCAAGGCTCCTCTATGACCAGCCTCGGTAACAGCATAAAGCTTAAGAAGTGCTGAACCAATCCAGGGTTTCTCTAACCAGCACAGTCTTCTCAACGGGGCAGTCCGCCCGTCCTAGAGGCGGACGGCGGTGGACGGCGTTTAGCGGTCCCGTCCGGTCTTTTTCCACAGTTGCCCTGCGCCCGACGGCCAAAGACTGTTGCCCGGCCGTCCTCGGCAGGAAATGTTTCATTCGCAGAAATGTTTCATTTGGATATCCCAATAATGACATAAGCAAGTTAGCCCCAGGGCGGACTTGCTTAACAATTATCGCAACAGAATATATATGCATTTCCTACCAGCTTCACATATGAATGAATCTAGCGATTGTAGAATCTCCCCCCTTTGGTTAAATTGCAAGTAGAAAGTACAGGCTGGGATAATACTACTTAATATCGTTCAATGATACATTTGAATATAAGGAGATAAAGCTTGCGAGGTTCACAACCGAAACTGGTGTTGAAAAATGATTGATAGATTAAGAAAAATAAATATAGAAAGTGATTTCAGACAGCGGAAGATGAACGAAGACCCAAGGAATAGAGTTCTAGGGTTTCAAGGGTACTTTCCATCCTGCCTTACTAAGCACAGGACTTGTACTGCGATGATTGTGGAGGCAACTGCTGTTGCATTCAACCTGGGATGGAGTAGAATGGCCAAGATTTTGCGGTATGGAAAATGTCCAGCTTTCACCAAACTCAACAATCCAGCTAACTGTAGCCATCGATAGTTCGGAATAGTGGCTCTGTTGTCAAGCGTCACCCCACTACTTGAGTACCTTAAAAATCTCCACAGATCCAACATAAGCCGTTAGGCTTCTAAGCCCTCGCAATCCAAGATTAAGCACCCCAAGAAGGAATAGTCTAAATTCTGAAAGTGTGTGTTGACTGGCGGAATTTAAGCGCTGATTTTAGACTCTAGGCACTGTCTAAGCTTCAGCAACGCCCTGTCTTGACGAAACCCATCACGAGAGAACATACAGTGGAGGTAGACTAGTTCCTAAAGGGGAATGTAAGCGAAGGCTTGGAAGGTGGAAGGAAGAAGCGCATACCTCGCTTACGGTTTTTTGTGACACAATTCGCTTGTGTCGTCTCGAGATTCTGCCACACCCAGCAAACGGTCGCCTCCACTTGTGACACAAAGACTTAGCACCCACAACTCAACCTACTACACCCCCGCCACAACGAAAGAACCAACCATTTGAACGGGCGACACACCAATCAATGATTAGCACTGCTTTATAGCTCGTGGCCACCTCTTTCATCCCGGCACTCTCTCATCCCTTAGCCCAACCGCAAACCGATGAATGATTAGGGTAGTAATACTCCACCAAACTATCCCACCACCCATTATCAATTGTTCATTCAAGCAACCAAAGCCTGGAGGTTCCTCCTCACCCTCCCGCACACGCCTGCCTTCAGAATCCACTGACTAACAGGTACACAACCAGGTTACAAGGATGCATGCCCAGACATCGCTTACCTACTACTCTCACTAAACGGCCCCAACATAAGCGTAACAGCTCCAGCACCAGATCTAAACCCGGCCACCGACACCGGCTGGTCGTTCCCCGATACTCAACCCGGAATTCTAGCGGCGATAGCCGCTGGCACGAACACCATCTGGGCAAACACTCCTCTATTTGCCGACCACCCACTCATCACTATCTCCCTCCCACCTTGAATAAAACTAATAGCAGACCCGCTACAAGTAGTAGACGTTGTCGATGGTAAGGCCTTCCCGAATAAGCTACTCCATCATCACGATTTCCACACGCCAAAGAGCTGGCAACCCGAAGCCGTCAATCGAGCGGTCGAGCCACCTGTTATACGACCTCCCGTACCTCGTTATCGTCAAGCCCGTTGGTGGAAGGGCGGTGAGGCGTGCATTTGACTAACGGGTTTGTGGGTATCCCAGATACCCCCGATGACCTTTTCAACATCTACGGGGTTGTCCTTGTGGAGGGGTTTTTAGAGGGTGAGGATGGCACCGTGACCCTCGTGCCTGATTGCCAGGGGAAGTTTATGGCATTGCCGATCGTGCACCAATTTGAGCAGATTCCGGGTGATGCTGTTAAGTGGACACATTCCTGTTACTAAAAACTCTAGGACCCTGTCTGCGATGGAGGAAGATTCGTGGCATCAAGCTGCGAAGACAGAATGCCAGAGGGTTGCAGAGCTGCTTGAGCTTACTGGCATTACTAGGATTGACATTCGCAGAAAGGGCGAGAATGGCGGAAAGTTCTCTCCACTCGACTAAATCCTAAACCTGTATCCCCCCTCCCCCGCCCACGCGGATTTACTTAGTTCCCCTATTATATATTATTTGAGCTAATGTATCTAGAATCTCACCGGTGCCGATCGCCCAGCCCGTGATAACCAAGATAATCTCTGCGCTATGACTGCTAAAGGGGTTTTGATGGGAGTACCTGAAGCTTGTGAGAAATTGTATTGAGAGCGCCCACCATTTAGAAGAGGCTCACACAATTGAGCCGCTTGGTGATAAGGAACCGTCTGGTAATCTGGAACATTTTAGTTTGTTCTTGGTGGTTTTTCTTGTGGGGTTTGAGTATGGTATAGCCGTGGGATAATTATGAGGCGGGTTGACCTGGCGATGTATTGGCTAATCGGCTAGGCAAGGATAAGATAAAGATAGAAAAGCTAGGCTGAATTGAGATAGAAGTGAACCGTTGTGTAATTTCCGTTATCTGCAGGTTGGTTGCGCTTGTCTAGCTAAGGAAAGAGAATGATAGCTTATATATGCAGAAAACTCTGCATACCAAGCTATACAACACAGGGTCCTTAGTGGGCACGAAACCGCCTCCAGACTGCTAAAGCTACCTGGTCTCACGCCCTACTCCACACCCGTACGGTACGCAAGAAACCCGTTTTTCACACAACTACCGGTAAATAATCCAGCTAACTGTAACCATCGGTAATACGGAATAGCGGCTACAAGTTTGTTGACAAGCGTCGCCCCATTGCCGTACCCGAGTACCGTAAAAATTTCTATAGATCCACCATCGGCAGTCAGGCTTCTAAGCCCTCGCAATCCAAGATTAAACACCCCAAGAAGGAATAGTGTAAATTCAGAAAGAGTGTGTTGGCTGGCGGAATTTAAGTGCCCATCGCAGACTCCAGCCACAGTCCAAGCTTCAGCAACACCCGATCTTGGCGAAAATCCGGAGAACGAGAGAAAATACAGTTTGACAAGTCCTTAAAGGGGAATTTAAGCGAAGGCTTGGAAGGTGGAGACCTCGCTGATGGTGTTGTGTGATGCAATTCGCTTTTGTCATAGTCCCGAGATTCTGCCACACCCGGCAAACCGTTATCTCCACTCACCAGCACTTGGAAGTTGGCACCGACACCTCCACCAACTCCACCCTACCAAAGAGAAAGAACGAACCAATTAATCAACCGAAAATATCACCAATCAGACACGCTAACCCCGCACACCGTGACGATGATTCGCACTGGTGGCCGCCTCTTCCATCCCCGCACCCTCTCATTCCCTAGTAGAAGCGCGAGGCGATATAAGACTAGCGCAGCGATACTCAACCAAGCGATTCCACCGCCCATTATCAATGGTTCATTCAAGCCGCCAAAACCTGGAGGTTCCTCCTCGCCCTCCTGCGTAAGCCCTGTGTTCACAATCTACTGACCGACGGGTACAAAACCAGGTTACAAGGATGCATACGCAGACATCGCTTACCTAGTACTCTCACTAAACGACCCCAACATAAGCGTAATAGCTCCAGCACCACATCCAAACCCAGCTACCGACACCGGCTGGTCATTCCCTGATACTCAACCCGGCATTCCAGAGGCAATAGCTGCGGGCGCGAACACCATCTAGGGAAACACCCCCTCTATTTGCCGTTCACCCACTCATCACTACCTCCCTCCCACCTTGCATAAAATTAATCACAAACCCGCCAAAAGTAGTAGACGTTGTCGAAGACAAGGCCTTCACCAACAAGCTACTCCGGCGTCACGGTTTCCCCACATCAAAGAGCTGGTTGCTGGAAGGCGACCCGAGCCGGTCAATCGAACGGTTGAGCCAGCTGGTGTACGGCCTCCCGTACCCCGTTATCATTAAGCCCGTTCGTGGAAGGGCAGCGAGGGGTGCAATTGATTAATGGGTTTGTGAGTGTGCTAGATACCCCCGATGACCTTTTAAACATCTACTGTGTTGTCCTTGTGGAGGAGCTTTTATAGGGTGAGGAGGGCACCGTGACCCTCGTGCCTGATAGCCAGGGGAAGTTTATGACATTGCTGATTGTGCAGCGATTTGAGCAGGTTTGCGGAGTGATGCCGTGGAGTGGGCACTCTCCTGTTACTAAAAACTCTAGGATCCTGTTTGCGAGGTAGGAAGATTCGTGGCATCGAGCTGCGAAGACAGAATGCCAGAGGGTTGCAGAGCTGCTTGAGCTTACTGGCATCACCAAGATTGACACTCGCAGAAAGGGCGAGAATGGCGGAAAGTTCTTTTCATTCCACGTAAGTCCTAAACCTGTACCCCTCCTCCGAGTCCTCCCCCGCCCACGCAGATTTACTTAGTTCCCCTATTGTCCGTCTTTTGAGCTAATGTATCCAGAATCTCACCGGTGCCGATCGCCCAGCCCGTGATAACCAAGATAGTCTCTTGCGCTATGGCTGCTAAAGGGTTTGGATGGGAGCACCAGAAGTTTGTGAGGAAGTGTATTGAGAGCGCCCGCCATCTAGAAGTGGCCCGCACAATTGAGTCGCCGGAAGCAGTAGCTGGGATAAATTTACAGTTTTGGAGAAGTGGAGTCCTTGTGAACTGGTATCAAAAAGATAAAAAGAAAGAGGAAATACCTGCAAAGCTCCTAGGAGCAGTGAGATACCGATCTGTTTGCAAAAAAAAAAGAACAATTTAGGAAAACGGTAATCCTTCCCAAGAGCTTTTGACTCAGAATCAGATACCGAATTTTAAGAGGTTCCACTGTACTCTAGTAGTTTATGTAGGGCAATAGGAGGGAAAAAGGAGGAAAAGTAGATTCTAAAAGGGCTTCATAAGAAGAAATTTATTTGCGCTGGTATCTCCCCATACTAACAGGGGTATCCTATGAAAATTTAAGAAAAAAGAGGAAAGGGACATAGGGAAAAAGAAAGGACCGAGGAAAGGAATAGGGAGAGCCAACGAGAGAGAGAAAGAGACAAAAAAATCATTAAATGTCTTCTCTTCTAGGGCCTGCGCCTTCAGCCCCCCCACCTCATTCCTAAACTCTGCCTAATTGTCTAGTGAACCTTTGGAGGCTTCTCTGGTTTGTTTTTCAGAGACTTTCCGGGCTTATTGTTCTGATGCTCCCTTCACCATTTTTTCGAGATCGCCTAGCTTCGGGCTTCTAGATAGTTCTTCCTTGATAAGACAAGCTCATAACTGTACCAGAAAGCCCTGTTAGTACCTAAACAATTCAGAAGTGTTTTCTGAGTCACTCACGGCCACCCCGGTTCCTACAACTATTGTGAGCAGAATGCTATTCTGCCACATGATCGTGCGCAGGCATCCCCCCCGACCCTTCTTATAGTCTAGTGAATCGTCAGTACTAATAACCTCCAAAAACTTATTTGATTACTTACCTGAGCCAATTTCGAATCACCAACCTTGTATCCCGAATGGAAGACACGTGGTTCCAACCCGGTCTCAACCTGTGAAGTTAGTCAATTTCAATAAAATAGGTTCGGTGAAGCTATACCGGTACATCCAAGTTCGGGAACCTAACATTGGCGCAACTTGCTGATTGAACCACGGACTCTGACTCTCTTTTGACCTCTAAATCCTTCTTTCGTCCCAACCTCTTGTTGAGCCTTGACACACGCAGGATGTCGGGTAAAGTCATGATGAGGCGTCTGGCAATATGGGACCTGCTTGGTGATAAGGAACTGTCTGGTAATCTGGAACATTTTGGTTTGTGCTTGGTGGTTTTTCTTGTGAGGTTTGAGTTGGTAGAGGGCGTTTCTTGTAGGGTTTGTGCATAGAAAATGTTTTTCCCGAGGGGTTTGAGTGCGGCAGAGGATTTTTCTCGCGGTGTTTGCGTATGGTATGGGCCCCCTCCCGGATATTTTGCCAAGCACTATACTCGTTGTAGGGTGAGGTTTGTGAACACAACTGCTATGGCATACTACCCACTGCTATGGCATACTGCCCAGAATCCAGCAGAAGGGCCGAGATCTGGTTGTACGCAAGCAACCCGATTTTTACACAACTGTGACACAGGTAAACAATCCAGCTAGCTGAAACCATCGGTAGTGCCGAATAGTATCATAGCTACTCGAGTACCGTGAAAATGTCCATAGATCCACCATCGGCGGTCAGGCTTCTAAGCCCTCGCAATCCAAGAACAAACACCCCAAGAAAGAATAGTGTAAATCCAGATAGACTGTGTTGACTGGGGGAATTTAAGCCTATCATTTCAGACTCCAGGCACTACTGTCAAAGCCTCAGCAACGCCCGGTCTTGGCGAAAAACCATAACAAGAGAAAATACGGTAGACTAGTCCTTAAAGGGGAATGTAAGCGAAGGCTTGTGTTGTGTGATGCAATTCGCTTGTGTCGGAGTCCCGAGATTCTGCCACACCCGACAAACCGTTATTTTCACTTCCAAGCACTTGGCACCCACACCCCCACCAACTCCACCCCACCACAGAGAAAGAACCAACCAATTAATCAATCGAAAACATCACCAATCAGACACGCCAACCCCGCACGCCGCGACTATGATTAGCACTGGTGGCCGCCTCTTCCATCCCCGCACCCTCTCATTCCCTAGTAGAAGCGCGAGGCGATATAAGACTAGCGTAGCGATACTCCACCAAGCGATTCCACCACCCATCATCAATGGCACATTCAAGCCGCCAAAGCCTGGAGGTTCCTCCTCGCCCTCCTGCGTAAGCCCTGTGTTCACAATCTACTGACCGACGGGTACAAAACCAGGTTACAAGGATGCATGCGCAGACATCGCTTACGCAGTGCGCTCACTACACGATCCGAATATAAACATAATAACTCCTGCACCACATCCAAACCCAGCCACCGACACCGGCTGGTCATTCCCCGATACTCAACCCGGCATTCTAGCGGCGATAGCCGCGGGCGCGAACACCATCTGGGCAAACACTCCGCTATTTGCCGGCCACCCACTCATCACTACATCCCTCCCACCTTGCATAAAACTAATAGCAAACCCACCAAAAGTAGTAGACGTTGTCGACGACAAGGCCTTCACGAATAAGCTACTCCAACATCACGGTTTCCCCACACCAAAGAGCTGGCTGCTGGAAGGCGACCCGAGCCGGTCAATCGAACGGTTGGGCCAGCTGGTGTACGACCTCCCGTACCCCGTTATCGTCAAGCCCGTTCGTGGGAGGGGCAGCGAGGGGGTACAATTGGTAAACGGGTTTGTGGGTATGTTGGATGCCCTCGATGACCTTCTCAACATCTACAGTGTTGTCCTCATAGAGGAGCTTTTAGAGGGTGAGGAGGGCACCGTGACCCTCGTGCCTGATGGCCAGGGGAAGTTTATGGCATTGCCGATCGTGCAGCGATTTGAGCAGGTTTGCGGAGTGATGCCGTGGAGTGGACACGTTCCTGTTACTAAAAACTCTAGGGCCCTGTCTGCGGGGGAGGAAGATTCGTGGCATCAGGCTGCCAAGAGAGAGTGCCAGAAGGCCGCAGAGCTGCTTAAACTTACTAGCGTTACTAGGATTGACGTTCGCAGAAAAGATGAGAATGGTGGAAAGTTCTTTTTGTTCGACGTCAATCCTAAACCAGTACCCCCCCTCCCCCGCCCACGCAAATTTACTTAGTTCCTATATTGTCTGTCTTTTGAGCTAATGCATCTAGAATCTCACCGGTGCCGGTCGCCCAGGCCGCGATGACCAAGACAGTCTTTGCGCTATGGCCGCTAAAGGGTTTGGATGGGAGTACCCGATGTTCGTGAGGAAGTGTATTGAGAGCGCCCGCCATTTGGAAGAGGCCCACACAATTGAGCCACCGGGGGCAGTGGTTGGGGGATTGGAAAACTTCACAGTTTGGGAAAAGTGGAGAGGAAAGGGGAAGCATGGGGTCGCTGAGAATAGCGATATGGAGGCGAAATAGTCATAAATGGATACGGAGTTAGACCAGGCATGGTTTCGTTATATTTGATGGAATACTATTGTGTTCCATATGCCATGCTATTAAGCTAATGAGACGGCTAGCGAGATTAATGATTGATATGAAATACCCCTCTACTAGGCCTTTACTCTCAACACTCATGTCTATAGCAGAGATAGCTAGCTAGTTTCGGGCAAGTGCAGTAAGGCACTATTATATTCATTAAGGCATATCATCTATGGTAACCAGTCTCCTATGGTAAATGTGGCCATTACACAGTTGTTCACAATCGCCACGAGAACTCTTTGGCTATTGTACACCGCTTTCCTGATGGAGGTGAAAGAATTGCTCAGAGGTGTTGGCGGGAGATGTCAGAGTGTGGGTTGTCTATCGGAGGTTACTAGCTAACGGCTACTTAGTAAGAGAACCCCTCTACCTGAATAACCCCATACATCCGTCCATGCCCTAGTGCGCTCGCACACGTCCACACTTCAATGCTCCTCCATACAATGTGCGCTTCCTATTACCTGCCCTCCTCGATGCTTCTAATACAACACACTACTACTAGGATTATTATACCCTTAGGAACCATAGATGCTATAGCATCTAGATGGGGATCCCCGGTCCCGAAGTTAACGAGCCAATATTGCGTTCCGGTGACGCTTTCATCTGGCAATTAGCAAAGAGATCAATCATTAACGAGAACCATTTCCGGGGGCAGCCTAGGGGTTTTCTTTCCTGTAGCTCTAGCGACGTGTGTGCTATTGAGAATTTTAGCGGTCTTAATCTGGCTTCTACCGCAAAAGAACGGCAGTTTCCTCGGGGACCCGCTACCATTAATCTCTTTAATTGCTCCCGCGCTGCTATGTTTTACGCAATAATAAGTCGGCGACGCGACTAGCAAGATTAATGAGCGACACGAAAAGAAGGTGCCGTGTCGGCCAAGCGCAGCACCCTAATATTCATTAACCTCTATCATTTATGGTATAATAGCAAATTTACTGTGGTGGGTACGGCCCTTATATAAATTAGTTGTTCATAATCGCTACGAGAACACTTGCGCTATCCCGCAACGATTTTCTACAATCCAAAAAATACTGTCTATAATATTATACAATTGATCTATCCCTTAGGGAAAAGGGTGGAGGAGACTGAAGAAAATGACCGTAAGGTATGTGCGAGAAAAGAGAAAGAAAAAAAAGGAAGAAAGGCGCGGGCAAGGATTTACAGCTAGAAGAAAATTAAATATGATAGAATGAATACCGCCAGCTATAGACTGAACCTTCTCACAATAATAGAACAATTTCACCCAATAGACTAGACTCTGCTATACTTTGTAAACAAAAAACTCATAACCGCTCACTCGACTAAGTTGGGCACTGGCAGGGGTTCAGACGGGGGCGAGAAGATATATGTACATTTCAATCTCAGGGGATTGACTATGCCTAAGAGGGATGGTGTCCGAAGACGACTTCCAAGAGAAACATTCTCTGGAAGGGAAGGAATGGTGGTGGTTTCTACGAGGTGATGTCTCTTAGGCCGCATATCGTGCTGCGGATTGCCGCTTCGTAAGACAGGAGAAGCTTTATCTCCTTTGTATAACCATTCATGCTGTGAATACGAGCGGTGCTTAGCCATCATTCTAGCTTGTCGGGGTTGGCCTCTCCCTGCCCGAGTAGAATTTTTACCACTCCGTCGTGTCCATTCTGAGTTGCATGGAAGAGCGCTGTTCGGCCGTCATTGTCTGGCTTGTCCGGGTCGACATCTTCCCGCCCGAGCAGCATTTTCACCACTCCCTCATGTCCGTCCTGAGCGGCGTATAGAAGCGGCACTCGACCGTTTTGATCTGGTTTGCCCGGGTTGACATCTTCTCGCCCGAGCAGTATTTTCACCACTCCCTCATGCCCACGCCGAGCGGCATACGAGAGCGGTGTTTCGCCGTATACATTGGGCCTGTCGGGGTTCACCACTTCCTGCCGGAGGAGGGTTTCCACCACCTCCTCGTGCCCATACCGAGCAGCATAAGAGAGCGGTGTTTGACCCCCAGCATCCGGTCTGTCGGGGTTGACTTCTTCCTGCCCGAGCAGTACTTTTACCAGCTCCTCATATCCACCCCAAGCAGCATACAAGAGCGGTGTTTGGCCGTATATATCTGCTTTGTCGGGGTCAACCCCCTCCCGCTCGAGCAATATATTCACCACTCCCTCATGCCCATTCTGAGCAGCATGCAAGAGCGGGGTTCGGCCAAAAACACTTGGCTTATCGGGATCGACCTCTTCGCGCCCGAGTAAAATCTTCACCACAACCTCATGCCCCCACTCAGCAGCAAACGAGAGCGGTGTTTGGCCGCCATCATCTGGCTTGTCGGGGTCAACTGCCTCCTGCTCGAGTAGTATCCTTACAACTCCCTCATGTCCACCCCATGCAGCATGCAAGAGCGGTGTTCGGCCGTAATCAGTTGCCTTATCGGGATCGACCTCTTCGCGCCCAAGTAGAATCTTCACCACTCCCTCATGTCCACCCCAAGCAGCAAACGAGAGCGGTGTTTGGCCGTCATTAGCTGGCTTGTCGGGGTTGACCTCCCGCCTCTCGAGTAGTGTTATCACTACTCCCTCATGCCCATTCCGAGCAGCCCATGCGAGCGGTGTATGGTCCCAAAAGTCCCCTTCGTTGATATCATAACATCCAATCTCGATCAAAGAAGCTACAACCTCAGCAAGTCCAAAGAATGATGCGCAGTGTAGTCCACTGAACCGGGAACTGGGATCAAAATTCCGGTAACCTAGATCCTCTACTTGTTTTGAAAGCAATTTGGCGGACATGAGGCTATCATATTCCTGAAGCAGTTCCAACGCAAGTGATCTCGCGTCGCCCGAGAGTTCCCTTTTCGCATGGACTCCCCAGTATAAGGAACAATATTCTAGAAAAGGCGTGTTCTCGGTATCGGGAGAGGGACCGGCTGAAAGGGCCTTAACCTGTTGGGAATTCAGATAGGTCAAGCAGATCTCTGCTATTATTGAATGAGGTCTATTGAAAATTTTTGGATGGGCGGAAAGATACTCTTGTAGGGTAAAGTGGATTAGTCGTACAGTTGATGCCTCCTTATCCACAGTAATAAGCCCTTGACAGCAGCCCACCAATGTCGATATCGATGGGACGTTGCCGGCATTAAAATCCTTAGAGCCTAACTCGATTGCTAGGGCATGACAGAGCTCATCCGCCCTCAACGGTCGTTCCGCGTGGCTGATCCACATCAAGGCTTCCATCCCGAGTCTCGATTTATCACCATCCTGCGCCTTTATCCGTTCGATAGTGGCACTGTAAGCATCTCCCAACCCCAACCCATCGGTCATTTTGTTGAGTCTCTCTCGCCTCCGATATATTGTCGATTCGTGTAAGATTGCTTCGATGTTTAAGGAAACGAGTAGAAACCTACGTGTGCCTGTTAGCAGATAACGTGAGGTAGGTTCTCAGTATCATTGCCCCCTACGCACATCTCTGATATATTTTGGGGAATCCTCTCCAGAATGTCTGCCTCCAGGCTCTCGTCCATGGCCTCTGGTGTCTCGTCCTCATCCAGCCTAGCGCGAAGGTACCTGATGATATCGTCTTTCCTAGGACCTACAGACACACTTATTGTCCGCCCAGCAAGACGCCTTTCGATCTCAGCCCGAATATGTGGCCTTCCGGTTACGAATATTCGAGTTCCTGGGGACTTCTCCAGGATATGTTTCAGCGAATCGAGGAGCTTGACTCGCTGCACCCCTACACACTCGTCCAGGGCGTCAATGCACATGAATGTGCGGTGTGAGGATGTGATGAGTTGCAGCATCTTCACGATATCAAGGAGTCGCAGTCTGCGTCCACTAATGGCCCGTTTCTGCTCTTTCAAGGCCCGTGATATCTCCCCCGGAATCCTTTCCATTCCATTAACCATCTGCTTCAACATGGAACCCAGCATACTGGCCGCAGACTGCTCCTTTCGCGCCGCGAAGTCGAAGTAAAAACAGGTAACGGCGATGCTTTGTCCCCTGAACCGATCGCATAAGCTGTCCACTACTAGCGAACTGTCATCGCAGGTTGTTAGCAGGGGCTCTCTTCTCTCCCAAGAGAACGGTCCTTATTACCTGATAAATGTCTTACCGACTCCCGGATCTCCATAACAAAACAGTACTGCTTTATCACCTTCACTCTCTCGATCTAACCCACACCATCTTCTAAATTCCTCAGTTTGTATCAGCCATTCCCCGACTTCGTCAACACGGCGATCTTGAATGTCCCAATGCCTTAAGCCGGGCTCCAGGGGTGACAGCCAGGTTAGGAGCTGAGGCCGATCATCGGCTACAGTATAGTTCCACACATTATTAAAGGAGTTCGTGGTATTGAGGCAGTTGTTACTATCATTGATGGCGTATTGAGACATACTCCACTCACTATTGCTCGCGCTGTTGAAGAGGAGGGGTTATCGAGTATTGTTGGTTGATGATGTTCCTGGGAGTGAAAAAGAAGCAGGATAGCGCCGGAAAAGCGGGGTCTCCTGGTGTTACGAGTATCGTACCGCTAGGTTTCCGGCACAGCCACTTATCCACCTCCGAAGTGCTACCCAGCCAAGCCACCCGCAAATTGTGAAGCCAATATCATTCTTGCAGCTATTGTCTGATATCGGTGTAATACTATAGGGTCGCGCCAGATATGTACCGGTTTCTAAATCCTAGCTTATAACACAAGTCGAACATTATCACACTAGCTACCCACGAAAACTCGCAATTGGCGGTGGCTGAATAAGCCAAGCACTGCAAACCCATTTTTTGGTGAAAACACAAACGCCATCAGCAGTTCTAATGCCGTGGGTTTCAAGCTAACGTACACAAGGCTTTTCTACCGGAAATGATAGAAGATCTCCCACTGCCTCCATGATTATTGCGGGTTACCAGGAAATGTCGAATCCTCGCCAAAAGCCAAGCGTTCCAGGCAAATCACCACCACCGAGTGTTAAAGCCACTCACGGTGATTTGTTCGGCTAAGAAATCCCACCCAATATTCTACCTTGAGGCACCTACCGGTATTGATAGCAGGATAATCCTAAAGTAGAACGTTACTTGCGATACCGTTTAGGCAGTCTGAAACCGTTAAAATGGTTCCAGGCACGCTAAGCCTGTCCTAGAATGATTTAAGCTTTGTGATTTGCTGAGGACATTTGGACTCGCTAAGCATGCTGAGTCATTTGAGCCCTAAGGGGACGGGAAACCAGTTTTTCTGACCAAGTTCAGGTCCCTGTTGCTAAATCTGGTATTAGCGTTCCTGGAACTAAATTTAACGGTTTCAGACCGCCTAAGCGATAGTCTTACGAGTACAAGTAGAAGCGTTGGGGGGGCGCAAGGATACAAGGCAGCTAACCGATGGGGGAGCACAGAAGTGTGGACGCGTGTGAGCGCACTAGCCATGAGCAGTTGTCGAAGCAGCCTCTTATTTTCGTAGCCACTAGCTGTAGCCAGAAATCTCCAACACAGAACTCCACTTTCACATCCCCGATCGCCAGCCAACAAATTTGAGTGATTCTTTCATCCCCATCATGTATCTCACACCGATATTCTTCCCAGATCTCCCGAGATCAGCTGGACCTCCCAAGGGCTCCTGCCCTTTCGGTCACTTAGGGCCCGTTTACCTATAGACGGCCGTCTAGCAACCAGAGACAGTGCCGACCGTGAAAGAAAGTCAGTTAGATAAACTGGCTTTATGTTGTATACTAGACAATATATTAGCTAAGCATGCAACTATTCTGTTTTATTTACATACCTTCAACTCTCTGTTTTTTTCTAAAAATTCAATTTGTAACAGGTGGTTGGACTAGACGGTGGCGTCTCAAGCGTTTTCTGATACACTGCGCGAAAGTGTTTGACCAATTTTCCACGGTCCTACATTCTTATAGCTAGACGATCAAAAAGTTAAGTTGCCTATTCTAGGTGAGCGCCACCTACTTTACCGCACTCTCCCCCAGTGTCAAGCCCCCCTTGACGGTGGCATCATTTCAAGCTGTTAGACGGACGTCTATAGGTAAACGGGCCCTAAATGGATACCTTCTCGCTATATTCAATGTCTTTTATCAACATAACGGTATTAAAACAAAGTAGTTGAAGCTATAAATTGAACACAGGAACTCCAAAAACCATTTCTGATGATTCACAGCCTTTTGACCTAGCATTACAAGATGCAATGCCGCAGGCACACTCTTTAACCACAGTGCACTGAAGCTATACCTTCACAGCTTGGTGTGTTGCTAACTAGTGCAACATTGGATTTCTTGTGGGCCGGGGCAATGGTTGCCTGGGTCTGAATTCCCCGGGCAAGCCGAGGTTGGCCGACTAGTTCCAGGTATACCAGCACCATTCGTACAAGAACCGAATGTACAGCACTACTGAGCGTTAGTTATGTTTGCGGTAAATGCGTTAGGCTATCAATCCAGTAAGTGAAATTACCTAAATTTCCTATAGGTCGGGGCAGAGGTTCGCTGGGTCCGAAACACCGCCTTGACTTTTACAAGCAGAGGTTTTTATACATTCTCCAGGCAGATCATTGGTGGCCTTACAAGGCACGAAATCCTGTGCAAGTGCGGAAGGGAGAACAGTGAAGAGGAAAAAATAGCTGAAGGATTTGAACTGAATTTCTCTAATATCCTAATGGCGGGAACGAGCAAGAAGGTATCCTGGTAAAAAGGGGTAATGACTGGATAGTGGGACGAAATGCGACCAACAAGGAGTTTCAAAGAGGTGCCGCGAGCGAGGTAGAGAAATATCCTGATAATGGTAGATTCCACGGGGAATTAGATTTCAATAAATACCCCATCCTCCACTAAGAACCAACCTACGCAAGCATAACGCAGAGAAACAATGCATTTTTAGATCCAGAAAACGAGAACTTACGCGCGCCAATGACCGCCCGGAGGGGATCTAGGCCTCGCCGGTACGGGGATGCTATGTTTCGCATCACGAACTCGATAATTCCGGGTTTTTCTGACGAATCCCGATGTGCGAAGCTTCCCGTTGGCAGCTCGGCATTGTATTCTCCTAGTATCTCAGCCTGTGGTATCCCGTACCTAGGCAGTGCTTCACTGTTGGCTGCGTTGGGTTCGGCTGCTGGCAAATTTGGTTGCGTTGATACGAGGGTGGGCTGGAGCGCAACAACTAACCAAGCCAATAACCTACAAGAAGACAGGCGCCCTCTAAGGATACCCCGCTTGTAATGACGGAATACCTGAGTATTGGCGGTTGAAACTTGAGGAGTGCACAAGCAGTCCATCAAGTCCAGCTAGATATTAATGCCAAGAATTAACACTTTTTGGCGGCCAGAGAAGCACTTACGTAAAATAGCCAGGAACCTTAACACACTAGCCCTACATTGGAACCCGTTAAATAGAGGCATTCAGCCCCTGGGTTGAAAAAGTGTTTTTTTCGAACCCCAAGTTTCTAGTTGATATTCCTGCGCTTAGTACGAATTAAGATTGAATAACCGATCTGCCAGTTTTATATGGAAAAAGGCATTATTGCACAGACAAACATTTTTCGACTCGAAAAACTTGCACAATCGTTTTTCAGCCCCGGGGTTGAATGCCTCTAGCGATATAGTAATGTATTCAATTAAGTAATCCCGATAGTCTTCTCCAATGATGCCTACCTACCCGATATTCCACCCAAGCCCACTCACCCCATATTAATGGAATATTCTCTACAAGTACAGTACAGTTGAACTCGTTGATAGCTTTCACGATTTGGGGCATTTTATTCAGGGATTGTGTGTGCTCTTACGCGGTAGTGCAAGTAGGCGGTTTAGGCAAAGGCACTCCTATTATTTAAGAAGAGTAAAAACTCCTTAGAGGAGGAGTGAGGATCGTGGGATTTTTCTTCGTTAGAAGAAAACTGTTCTTTCCATCTTCACCCCTCATCGTTCCTGTGACTATATCAAACTGATCAATCACGGCCATCCAGCATTCATCTCTCAGCTCCCACAATAAGCCCTTACTTCTGTTTTCTCTTGCAGGCCACCCGCACAGGAACCTTCACCGTCAAGATTGCCAATACCCGCAAAAGAAGGCCGGACTTGGAAGACCCGCAACAGCACAGTACTCTAAAGGCGCCTTGGCGATCTTTGTTTCCAGCCACCATCGACTAGCGAAATAATGCATAGATAAGGGAGCGCCACAGCATAAAAAGCCACCGCATTAACAACAACCCGCATGGTAGCAAAAGAAAGAAACATTCTGCATATTACCTTAACAAAAGAAATGCGTCGGGAGGACTCCCACTTTCTCCCCCCCTCTGGTTCAAATGCCAGGCCCCTGTTCTTCTTTTATTTCCGTAGCCCTCATGCGTTCCTTTGATCGTCCATACACTTATCCGTCTATCAATTGAAACATCTTTCCGAACCTCCGAACTCTCATAAAACAAAAAGAACCTATAGCCAGAGCAGGTGGAGCAGCATCAACTGATTTCCAATAAATAACCCCAGCTATCTCTATAAAATACTGTAACCTTGGTGGTCGACACTGCAGAACAATTTTTGGGCTGAATACCTACTTTTCCTACTCAATTTAACAGAAGCTTTCCCACAACATACAGGCTACTACGGTTGCGAGTGAAATCTACAACCTTTCTCAGCAAAGGCCAAGTGTCCTAGGGAAATTACCCTGGCCTTACACAAAGCGAGCTCGGTCCGCCAATTTTCAACCCCCACGGGGCATCGCTAATCTAGGAGTTGGGGGAGCGAGTATTTCGTTTCTGTGACACTTCTAGTGATTATGGAAGAGCTCTATTATTGCTAAGAAGCCTTTCCGCAAGTGGTCCGGAGATGTCCCCTCCTGTCGATCTTGAGACGCGTGCTATTGCGGTGTTGGGCATTCGGTGGTCTTGATGTGGCTTCTGCCGGGGGGGAATAACAGGTGTCTCTAGGACCTGCTACAGCGTATTACCTTCTTCGTAATTTCTCTGCTGGTATTTTTCATGCTATCAAGTTAATGGTGGGGCGAGTGAGATTAATGAGTAACATGAACAGACTTATGTTAATAGTAGGGGAGCTAGCAAGTGCTTATGGACAGCAACACCGTAATATTCGTTAGGCTATATCATATATGGCAACTAGTCCCCTGTGGTAGGCACGGTTTTTATGTAGTTCACAGTAACCTCAAGAATCCTTGTGCTATGGTACACGGCTTTTTCTCTGCCAAAAAAAACCACTATATATAATTTATCTATCATTCAGGGAAGAGCGTGGGGGGTGACGAAAGGAAAAAACATACAGTATAATAGAAAAAAAAAGTCGTGGGCAACAGTTCACAGCAAGAGGAAAATTAAATAGGACAGGACAAAAACTGTAAGCTATACACGGAACCTTCTGACAATAATAGAACCATTTCACCCAACAACTAGATTCTACTGCACTTTGTAAATCGAAACTTATAAACCCTCACTCGACTAAGTTAGACAGGGGGTTTTGGACGGGTGTGACAACATATATGTGCATTCCAAACTCTTAGATTTTGTTCGGTACGAAGGATAACGGCTAAGGACAACTCCCATGAGCAACATGCTCCAAAATGGAAGGAACGGCGTTAGTTTTCATGAGGTGGGCCCCCTAGGCCTGGTTACCGCTTCGTGAGGCTGTAGCAGCGCTATCACCCTCTGATGGCCGTACATAGCCGCAAGCATGAGCGGTGTTTGGCCGACATTATCTGTCTTGTCAGGGTTGACCTCATCCCGCCCGAGTAGAATTTCCACCACTTCCAGCTGCCCCAAATGAGCGGCATACATGAGCGGTGTTCGGCCGTCACTATCGGGCTTGTCGGGGTTGACTTCTTTCTGCCTGAGAAGCATTTTCACCACTCCTAGACGCCCCCAACGAGCGGCATACATGAGCGGTGTTCGGCCGTCACAATCTGACCTGTCGGGGTTGACATCTTTCTGCTCGAGTAAGAGTTTTACCACTCCCTCATGCCCATTCCAAGCGGCATATGAGAGGGGTGTTTGGCCGAAATTATCCGGCTTGTCGGGGTCAACCTCTTCCAACCCGAGTAGTATTTTCACCACTCCCTCATGTCCATTCTCGGCGGCATACGAGAAGGGCGTTTGGCCCATGAGACCTGGCTTGTCGGGGCTGATTCCTTCCTGCCCAAGCAGCGCTTTGACCATTTCATCATGTCCATTATGAGCCGCCCATCCAAGTGGTGTATGCCCCCAAATATCTTCTTTGTTGATATCACAACAGGCTTGCTCTACTAGAGTAGGTAGGACTTCAACAATTCCGAAGAACGATGCGCAGTGTAGTCCACTGAACCGGAGACTGATACCGGTATTCCCATGACCAAAGTCCTTTATCTGCTGAAAAATAAATCGGCTAGCTATGTGGTCCTCATATCTCCGAAGCAGCTCTAAGGCAAGTGACCTGGCGCAGTCCGAGAGTTCCTTTTTCGCATGGACTCCCCAGTATATAGAACAATATTCTAGAAAGGGCGTGCCGGGTGCGTTGGGGGAGGGATCGGCGGAAAGGGCCTTGACCTGTTCGGAATTCAAATGGGTCAAGCAGATCTCTGCCATTGCCGAGTGAGGTCTGCCGAAAATATCGGGATGGGCAGAAAGATAGTCTTGCAGAGTAAAGTGGATCAGTCGCACAGTTGATGCCTCCTTATCTACAGTAATAAGCCCTTGACAGCAGCTTACCAATGTCGACATCGATGGGACATTGCCGGCATTAAAACCCCCGGAGCCTAGCTCAATTGCTAGGGCCTGGCAGAGCTCATCTGCCCTCAACGGCCTTTCCGCATGACTAATCCACATCAAAGCTGCCATCCCGAGCCTCGATTTATCCCCATCCTGCGCCTTTATCCGTTCAATCGTCGCACCGTAAGCATCTTCCAGCCCCAATCCACCTGTCAATTGGTTGAGCTTCTCTCGTCTCCGGTATATTGTCGATTCTCGCAAGATTGACCCGATGTTTAAGGAAACGAGTAGATACCTAAATACATTTATTAGCCGATAATAAATAGGGGGAGTTCTCAGAACTATTGCTCCTACACACATTTCCGATAAACTTTCGGGAATCTTCTCCAGAATATCTACCTCCAGACTATCGTCCATGGCATCTGGGGTCTCATCCTCCCTTAATCTGGCGCGGAGGTATCTAATGAGATCATCCCTCTTGGGACCTATGGATACGCTTAACACCCGTCCAGGGAGACGCTTTTCGATCTCAGCACGAATATGGGGCCTCCCGGTCACGAATATTCGACTGCCGGGGGAGTTCTCGACTATTTGTTTCAGCGAATCGAGGAGCCTGACCCGTTGCACGCCCGCACATTCGTCTAGAGCGTCAATGCACATAAATGTGCGTTGTGTGGACGTGATGAGTTGCAGCATCTCCATGATATCAACCAGTTGCGGTCTGCGTCCACAAATGGCTCTTTTCTGCTCTAGTAAGGCCTGCGATATATCCTCTGGAACCCTTTCCATTCCATTAATCATTTGCTTAAGCAAAGAACCCATCATACTGGTAGCAGACTGCTCCTTTCGCGCCGCGAAGTCGAAGTAAAAACAGGTAACGGCGATGTTTTGTCCCCTAGCCTGATAGCATAGCCTGTCTACTACTAGCGAGCTGTCATCGCGGGTTGTTAGCACTGGTTCACTTTCTTTTCTCCCCGGAGAATAACCCTTGTTACCTGATAAATGTCTTACCGACCCCCGGATCCCCATAGCAAAACAGAACCGCCTTATCGCTTTCACCCTCCCCACCCAAGCCGGACCATCCTCTGAATTCCTCAGTTTGCATGAGCCATTCTCCGATACCGTTGACACGACGCTCTTGAATGTCCCAATGCCGTAAGCCAGGCTCCAGGGGCGATAGCCAGGTTAGGAGGTCAGATAGATCGTTTGTAAGAGTATAGTTGTTCAATACATTGTTAAAAGAGTTCGTATTATTGCTGATAGTATATTGAGACATCCTCCACTCGTTATTCCTTGCCTTGTTGAGGAGGAGGGGTTGCTGGGTATGGTTGGTTGGTAGTATTCCTGAGAGCGGAAGACAAACGATCGAGCTGAAGAAAAGTGGGGGTCTACTGAGGTTACAGCAGCTTGGCAGCCACAGCTACTGGTAGAGCGCCGGAGAGCATTCCAACCAAGCCGCCCAAAAGATGTAAAACTGGTGTTATCCCCGTTGTGGCTCACACGGCAGAGCAGTCTCTATGGAAGCCACAGATCCCATCGGCAGTGATAAGCTAGTGGGCTTCATGTTAACGCATATCTAGCTTTCCTACTACATATTATACGTATAGTAAATTGTTCGCTAGCAAAATTAACAAAACATCAACGGACAGGCAATGACAATAGCACTCCCCCACCAAGCCCACCATCCAGACGACCAAAAAAATGGACCAAAAGAGCAAAGAGAAGAAATTATGAAGTTCCTGTTGAATGGTAATGACTCTTCCGGGAGGGTTTGTTGTGCCGAGTTGCCTAGAAGCGATATGTTGTTGCGCTCGCTTAGTGCTTGGTCAAGAATAAAACTCACTAGGTACCCCCCCATCAAAAGCCAAGTACCACAGGCAAATTAAGGTACAAGGGCCCTATATACTACACAAAACGAACAATCGTGATTTGTTCCGCTAGGAAATCCCAATAGTCTTCACAAGAGCCACACAAGGCACTTATCTCTCATTGATGCAATTTTCTATAGAGACATCCTGGTGACCTTGTCTTCCGACCATTGTCGACACAGCCGAATGAGGTGCACATACCACGGGAGCATAATTAATCATCGCATTCGCCATCATCCACCCCATCTCTATACGTCCAGAGGCAAGGTAAATCCGCCGAAACCAAAATCCCTATCAAAAGTAGTGTAGTGTTTGCCGATATGCGAGCCGCTCTAGTGTTTTAGGGTTCTCTAGTCTTAGGTAGCAGTAACCTAGCCTTAGATAAGTATATATAAATCACAGCGAAGCCGTCTTATCCTTCTACTGATCGCGGCATATATCCATTCCCTTCCACCTATGTCTCCCTTTCCCTTTGCGTACTCACGTGCTAACAAAAGAAATACATGCCTAATAAAAAACTCCTACCGTTCATAGCCTCAGCGCATCCGACTCTCGTGTGTCCGACGCTTTCATTCTCCCGTATTGCCTCCGGCGGATACACCGATCCAAAGCGCATTTCAAAACCCTTTATCCGAACAACGAAACGACTATCACTAGAGCACGCCGAGCAACGCACGTGATTTCCAACAATTTGATAGCCTTAATGTGGCTTCTATCGGGAGGGAATGACAGTTGCCCCCTGAGACCCGCTACAGTGCACCTTCTCAGTAGTTTCTCTGCTGGTATTTTTCATGTTATCAAGCTGATGGCCTGACGAGTGAGATTGGTGAATGACATGAAAAGCCTGTCTACTCGTCCCCTACCCTCCATCTCCATGCCTATGCGGGGGTAACTACTACTCACCTGGCCGAAATTAGTCATAGATCACGTGAACTGTGGCTGGGTTAATTGGCGTGTATTTTCATTAGCCACGGTTAATGTGACATATGGCTACTACATCATAATTCCCGGGAGGTGAGCAGTGGGTATCAGACAAGCGCAACACTGTAATATCCATTAAGCCATATCATTAAATTTTATGGTAGCCGGTCCCCTAGGGTAGGTACGGTTTTTGTATAGCTCACAATCGTCTCAAGAATCCTTACGCTATCGTACACTGCTTTTCCTCTATCTAAAAAAAACTTTATATACAATTCATCTATCAATCAGGGAAGAGTGTGGGGGGGAATAAAAAAAAGAAGATAAAAAAAACAGTGGAGTGAAAAAAGGTGAATTCTGGTAAGAATTTATAGCTTGAGGAAAATTAAATACAACAGAATGAAAACTGTAAGATATAAGCTGAATATTCAAACAATAATGGAACTATTTCACCCACAGACTAGACTCTACTATACTTTGCGGACACAAACTCATAACTTCTCACATATGTATTTTCCAACCCCCTAAGGGATTTCCATCGCCTACAAAGGGTGATGTCCAGGGATGGCTTTCACGAGAAACATGCTCAGAAAGGGAAGGAATGGCATTAATTTCCATGAGGTGGTGTCTCCGAGACCCCAGATCGCATCATGGGTTACCGGTTCGTGAGGCAGTAGAAGCGCTATCTCCCTCTTATGGCCATGCATGGTGTGAACATGAGCAGTGTTTGGCCGTAATTATCCAGATTGTCGGGGTTGACCTGTAATCCGCGCAAGTAGAATTTTCACCACTTCCCTATGTCCATTCTTCGCAGCATGGCGGACGGGTGTTCAGCCGCCATGATCGGGCTTCCCGGGGTCGACCTCTTCCCGCTCGAGTAGAATTTTCACTACTCCCTCATTTCCACCCTCGGAAGCAAACGAGAGCGGTGTTCGGCCGCCATTATCTAGTTTGTCGGGGTGGACTTCTTTGCACTGGAGTAGTATTTTGACCATCACCTCACGTCCAGCCTCAGCGGCCCTTGAGAGCGGTGTCCGGCCGGAATCATTTGGCCTGCCAGGGTTGACATTTTCCCGCCCGAGTAGCGTTTTCATCACCCCCTCACGTCCATACTCAACAGCATTCCAGAGCGGTGTTCAGCCGGAATTATCTGGCCTGTCGGGGTTGACCTCTTCCCGCCCGAGTAGCACTTTCACCACTCCTTCATATCCATTCTTAGCAGCACACGAGAGGGGCGTCCTGCCCAGATCACATGGCTTATCGGGGTTGACCTCTTTCCGCCCGAGTAGTATTTTCACGATTCGCTCACGCCCGTGCCCAGCAGCAAAGTAGAGCGGTGTTCGGCCGAAATTATCCGGCTCGTCAGGGCGGACCTTTTCCTGCCCGAGTAGCATTTTGACTACCCCCTCATGTCCTTTCTCAGCGGCATACGAGAGGGGCGTTCGGTTAATTGGACATGGCTTGTCAGGGTTTACCTCTTTCCACCCGAGCAGCAGTTTAACTGTTTCATCGTGTCCATTACGAGCCGCCCACGAGAGTGGTGTAAACCCCCAAAAATCTTCTTGGTTGATATCGCAACGGCCCAGCTGTGCCAGGAGGGCTACAATCAGAGTAACTCCGAAGAACGATGCGCAGTGTATTCCACTAAACCAGAAACCGAAGGGGCTACGATTTCTGTATTCAGGTTGCTCGAAAATTAATTTGGCGGATACGTGGCCATGATAGTCCAGAAGCAGCTCCAGCGCAAGTGACCTGGCGGAGTACGAGAGTTCCTTTTTCGCATGGGCTCCCCAGTGTAAAGAACAATATTCTAGAAAAGGCATGTTTTGAGTGTCGGAAGAGAGATCGGAGGAAAGGGCCTTGATCTGTTCGGAATTCAGATAGGTGAGGCAGACCTCCGCCATTGACGAGTGAGGTCCACTGAAAATATTGGGATGGGTGGAAAGATACTCTTGTAGAGTAAAGTGGATCAGTCGCACAGTTGATCCTTTCTTATCCACAGTAATTAGCCCTTGGCAGCAGGACAGCAATGTTGACACCGAAGGGACGTTGGTGGTATTGAAATTCCGGGAGCCTAGCTCAATTGCTAGGGCGTGGCAGAGTTCATCCGCCCTCAATGGCCGTTCCGCATGAGTGACCCACATCAAAGCTTCCATCCCAAGTCTTGATTTATCCCCACCCTGCGCTGTCATCCGTTCGATCATGGCATCGTAAACATCTCCTAACACCAATCGACCAGTTATTTTACTAAGTCTTTCTCGTCTCCGATATATTGTCGATTCTTGTAAGATCGCCTCGATATTTAAAGATACGAGTAGAAACCTAAATATGTCTATTAGCAAGTGGTGCGGGGTAGAATTCTCGGGGCTACTGCGTCTACGGACATTTCCGATAAATTTTCGGGAATCTTCTCCAGAATGTCCACCTCTAGACTCTCGTCCATGGCATTGGGGGTCTCATCCTCACCCAGTCTGGCACGAAGGCATCTGATGAGATCATCTCTCTTGGGACCTATGGATACGCCTAACACCCTTCCGGGAAGGCGCTTTTCGATCTCAGCACGAATATGGGGCCTCCCGGTCACGAATATTCGACTGCCGGGGGAGTTCTCGACGATTTTTTTCAGCGAATCAAGGAGCTTGACTCGTTGCACACCCGCACATTCGTCTAGAGCGTCTATGCACATAAATATCCGATGTGTGGACGTGATGAGTTGCAGGATCTTCATGATATCATCGCGTTGCGGGCTGCGTCCACCAGCGGTTCTCCTTCGCTCTCGCAAGGCCCGCGATATCTCCTCAGGAATCCTTTCCACCACGTTAATCATTTGCTTAAGCAATGAACCCAGCATACTAGTGGCGGACTGCTCCTTTCGCGCCGCGAAATCGAAGTAAAAACAAGCAACGACGATGTTTTGTCCCCTGGCCTGATCGCATAGTCTATCTACCACTAGCGAGCTGTCATCGCGGGTTGTTAGCACTGGTTCACTTTCTTTTCTCCCCGGAGAATAACCCTTGTTACCTGATAAATGTCTTACCGACCCCCGGATCCCCATAGCAAAACAGAACCGCCTTATCGCTTTCACCCTCCCCACTCAATCCGCACCATCCTCTGAATTCCTCAGTTTGCATGAGCCATTCACCGATATCGTTGACACGGCGCTCTTGAATGTCAGAGTGTCGTAATCCGGGCTCGAGGGGTGATAACCAGGTTAGGAGTTGAGACCGATCATCGGCAACAGTATAGTTGTTCGATACACTGTTAAAAGAGTTCGTATTATTGCTGATAGTATATTGAGACATCTTCCACAATAATTGCTTGCTTTGTTGAAGAGGAGGAGTTACTGAGCATTGTTGATTGATGATATTCCTAGGAGCGGAAGGAAAGCGGAGTCAAGCTGAAGAAAAGATGGGGTCTGCTGGTGTTACAGTAGCGTGGCAGCTACAGCTACTCGAGTACAGGCATTATATAAGGTGCCGAAGGGCATTCTATTATTCCACACGGTCGCATATGCGTGTGGCTGTGCCGCACACCTACGCGACCATGTTAGGATGGTAAAAGTTTTTCCTGTTGCTACCTATACCTTGGGCCGTTTGTTTATTTTTTTAATATATGTGGCAATACCGTAAGAGACTACCCGGTGAGGCACGGGCACGGGAGAGCGTTCCTTCTTGGCCATTCCGGTGGTACAAAGGCATCTACAAATGCGAGGTAGAGGCCTGCAGTCTATTCCGGCGATGCGAGACTCACTAACTTTACCCGCAAGAACTAACAAGTCCTCGAAGCCCGGTTAGCAGGTGTTTGTATAGTGCCTGTTTTCTCTGCTGGTACTCGCAGTGCAAGAATATGGTGACATTGGAACAGACTGTATTGGTAACACAGGAAAGTGGGCAACGAATTTGGTCATAATATGCTGGTTGGTCATGTGCATGTCCTGCAGTGCGATGCTTTCTTCATCCGACTACCGGCAGAGGACGGTAAGTAACCAAGTGAAAGCTAAATTGAGCCTCCGCCGGGGTGCACTAAAGCACAAAGCACACCGAATGGCCTTGTATCAATGCGCTCTATCATGCTAGGATAGAAGTACTATATTCGTGGGGGTCATTAAAAAATCGGGAACTAGAGAGTGGCAATGTAGGGACTACTCCCCCGGGCAATCATGTTGTCTTAGCGATAGAGATTGACAGCGAAAGAGTGGCCGTCTCCCTCCGAATGTTTGTCCAAACTGTATTCTCAGCACTGCTCACCGCAACATCCTCCTTACGCGGTCTCATTCCTACAAATCCTCCGAGCCTTCCTATCCCGTGCATCAAAAGCCTCCCCTTCTCTCGGAGACCTTCGTAACGTCCTTGGCGACATCTTTGAAGCTTATATTTACGAAGAGCAAATCCTTGCCCCGGCGAACCGGCTCCTAGAAAAGGACTTATTTGTCCACGTCGGCGAAGCGGCAACACTCCGCCAAAAAGGCTGGCGCCCAGCAAATCAAACCTGCGAAGCCTGCAACAAGAAACTCTGGGGCCCCGGTGCCACTGGCGGCATATATAGTGCGTGGGAAAAAGCGAGACTAAAAAGCGCCCAGCGACTCGAAAGCATACGGGAGGAACGAAGACTAGCGTCTGAAGGATCCTTATCGCCATCGCGAGAGGAAAAAGCCGCGCGCGAGTGATAGCCAATCCACTGGAGGAAACAGGGGAGGCTAGCAGTGCTGGCAATGCTACAGAGGGTGAAGCGGGAGAGTTGGTGGTTTTCCATTGCAGGCACATCTTCCATCGGAAATGTTTGGATAATTTACTCGCTGAAAACGATCCCAGCGACGAGTGGACGTTTAAATGTATTGTTTGCAGGCACAATGGGTGTTGAGGAGTTTACTGGCCTTTCTTCATCAGGCTTCTTTTTTCTTATTTTTATTTCACCTTGTATATGATTGGGATATCATGGTAATTGTGCTGATTCGTTTTGTTTTCTTTCTTGCCACCCCCCGGCATCCGGGGTCCGTTTCATGCTGTTTCAGGGAGGTATGTGGTATGGGATGGCGGTTAGATGGCTCATGCTGTATACTGTTCCAATCTTGCATTGGCTTAATGTGTTGTGGCGTGTTGGTGTAATATAAGTTCTTGAGTTCTATGGCGGTGTGGCTCCAGTAAACTTGTGCGATATGCCATCAACTCACTTTAAAAACCAAGAGCCCGCAGTTCTAATGTTTTGTATCTCATGACTAAATATTTCATCGTGAGAGCGCGGAGTATCTAGGATGGCATTGTCCGTCACTGGTCAATGATCGGCCCACCGTGTTTCTAATGGTTTTGGTGCCCATTCTTTGCTTAGTGACAATACCGATATATTATTGAAGGGCGTGTGTAACTATTCACGCCCTTTTAAGACCGGAGTATGGGGGATACGAGTAGCTGGTCTAATCGGCTGTGTAAATGAACTGCAAGTGAGGTTTTGCAATAGGTGCTAATTGCTGATAGTTTACTACTTTTACTATTCATAACTTGTAAAAATATAAACTCTCTTGCTACTCCTACCTAAACTATTTGTCCTCTCCGCCTACCCCTTTCCAAGAGCTCATCGAGTTTAGCCGTTCTCAGCGCAGATACCACTGATGGTGCTACAATTACTGCTAGATCGTCTATCGGTCCTACCGTGCCGCCGCAAGTACACCACAGTCGCCTTTTATAGGAGTTATCCTACAAAGCCCGTAGATGTCAATATGTGGCATTGTTGGTGACAAGTTCTAGAAATTTCTCGGATTCTTACATAGTGGCTTTTGCATATCCGGTGATCTGTTGCAAAACCGCGGCTGATGCAAGGACCTATATCAGTAAAAGAAAATCTTTAACTGAGTGACACTCCACGAATCACCACAACAGTGCAAGTCTGATTTGCTGTCTGGAAGGCCGCCAAAGATGGGTCCAAATTAGGCATGTACACTCGTGTCCGCAAAGTCTTCATATAGTGCAAATCGAACCAAACCGGGACCTCAAAACTAGGCAAACGCGATGTTGAATTAGTCAACAGCAAAACTGTATTTAAAGGAAAAAAAACCACAGGGAGATAGACAATTCTGTGCACAAGAAGCTAGTGGTTTTTGTTTTAAAATTAAAGAATTCTGTGAAATATAATTCAAGATGAAAGTGCGGAATTTTTGGTGAGAGTGAAACATATGACCAATTCTACATAGAGCATGCTGAAATAAACTTAGAGGGAAAAAAGGGGGGGCATGATTATGTAATATAATAAGAAAAAATAAGAAAATAGAGAAAAGGCAATTAGTAGCAAAGTAACTGAGAAAACAGGCATCCGTATAGTCAAATACAGCTTACTCACCTATGATTCGAGCAATCACACCGGTTATCAAAAAGGAAAACGAAAATAGCTCACCTCAGTCTCAAGAACAAGATGAAGCGTCAAGTGGGATCTCAAGGAGGATGTCCTAGTAAAGCAGCATGGAAGGTTAATTCCAAAGTTTCACTGTGAACTAAATTAGATTGAGTACAGATAGGGAAGAGCAAAGTGGTTAACCAGGAAAAATTGCCAGTACAATTGGCCTTCACTTGTAAAGGCAGTTCCTAAAGCCTTAGAAGATATTCCTTCTCTCTTAATTCTCAAATACTGGTGGAAAAGTACTTGTACACTCAATGCCTACAATGCTGGATTAAAGTACAGAACTTTACAATTTACAGATGTTGTATACAAAAGCCATCAACGTGTTTCTTTAAGATAAAAAAAAC